>JAAKBH010000610.1:0-178367 GCA_019776075.1 Amaranthus palmeri | reverse complement strand
GCAATCGGAAAGGTAAGGCTCTATCAATCAAAGTGAAGTTATCTTGAAACTAAAAGCCAAATCTGATCGGAATCGCAAATATAAGGCTACATTACTTATTGAAAATATTAATTCTGTTTCTGGGTCTATAATTAAAGAAGACAATGGCGAAGTAAGAGATGATGTTGATGACGAGGACAACCTGATGGATGACCACCTCCATCAATTTCCTTACAATTCATTTAATTCTTTTTGGATGGACATTTTGTTGCAATTTTTTGAAATATTTTTGATGTATACATTTTTTTTTTTAATGTTTTAGCAATACCAAATTTGTCTAGTATAGTTGCTGTCCGAAAAACATTAATTTTTTTTACTAATTAAAAAATTAAAATATAACGGTCAATTAATTAGTCAATTTAAAACTCATTTACTAATAATAAATTAAAAAAAAAAAAAAAGGTAATTGGTGGTTTTGTTAGTTAAAAAGATATATGGGCTAGACTCTTGAGAGCCGTCTATACTATAGACGGTCTCTCAAGAGAGTTCCTGCAAGAAAAATTGATCGGCTTAGATTAATAATTCAATTAATTATTTTGTATGATTTATAATCGGCTAAATTTAAGTCATGTTCTAGGAATTTTATTGATTTTTTAATCAATATATTTTAAAAAATCATTTAGGTTATAAATGATTGATAAGTGTTATGTAATCACGCTTGTTAAATATTCATCATAGATAATAGATAATAAAAATTGATCGTATTTTATATGTTTTTTATAGTTGTATTTGACTTTAGGTCAAATGATTACAAATAGTATTCGGTAAATGACTTTAAAAATCAACTAAAAAGTGGTAAAAACAATTATAAGTAGATGCTTTCAACCCATTTTTCTGAGCTATTAACTTATTTGAATAAATGTTAACTTCATCAAATAATAAAAACAATAACTTATTATTAAGTCAAATAGAGCTGCATTTTGAATACTGCTTTAGTTCCAAAAAAAACCCTAAACTAGGAAGTGTAATCTAACTGCATCAAAGTAATGACTGATGAGAGATATCGTAACGTCGAAAATAGTTGCTCATACATCTTCAAATACACAAACTATCTCATAAAAAGGGCCATTATTCTACATAAAGAACGTACTAGCGACGATCCAAGACATAAAGGCACGAGTCGTACAATCACCATCCGAAATTGAGCTTCAAGTTCGAGTCATTTTCATTTTTGGCATTGCCTTCTTCATCTGACGAGCACGTTCCTTAGCTTCTTTCTTGCGAATTCCCTCGGCACTCAGCTTCGCTTCCGCCTCCTCCATCTTCTTCTTCTCGGCCTTCTTCCTTTGCAAGGCATCTTGCCTAGCATTCTGGAGCTCCTTGTATGCCTCTTGGGCAGCCTTGACCCTAGTTGCGTCAGTTTTGGAGCGTGCCTGAAAGCAGGAATAGTCGGTGTTTGTGTTGCTAATGAATAACAATCAAATTCGGCAAGAACAAAATGTAAAACCGTACCTGTGAACTCAATTTGTATCTTCCAACTAAATCAATGTAATACGGCACCAAAGCTACAAGCCGAGACATGTCGGCCATGTTTTTCTGATCGGGAAGAGCAAACTTAAACATCAATTTCTTTTTGTGGTTTCCTGATTGTTGATCTGAGAAATGCATCGAATAAATACTTTCCGAACTTCTCAAAACGCTTTCTCTCCCAAGACCTGAAATAACAGGTGAAAAGATTTAGTATACATTCATAGTTAATACTTTTATAAGACACGAAAGCAAGAGCTTGACCAAGAATTCAGCGATGTGATATTTAGCACACTGCTCCTCTTGGAGCACAAAACATTCCCAAGAAAAGGATTGATAACCATTGGAGCTGTACAACACGACATAGATAAAAGACCTCGTGATTTGGAAAGAGGGGAGGGGGGACCGGAAAGGATCGGCTTTAGGCTTGGACATCAATTATTTAAAAAGTCAGCAAAATTTTAGCTAAAGTTATATATTGCAGCAATGTAAGTTCACTGCACAACAATAGTATTCTAAAAGTTGTCATCTAACAGAGAAAGGTAGTCAACATATCTTCTTGATGCATGAGTTGAGATAAGTCTGAAATATGCACAAACTCTATTATGTCTGTGTGCATGACTCAACATCCACAAAGCATACAACACACAGCATACAACAACGCCAAACCTTAATAACCCAGCTTAACCCATCTTTCTACAACGATGAAAGAAAAAAAAAATCTTATTCTTATAATAGTATTGTCTAATGGCACTGCATCTAGTGGTAGTGTCCTAATTTCCCCTTTGAATTTATTGGCACACCTCAGTCACATCATTTTTATTGCAACTCTTCATATGAGCCACCCGCATCCTATGCTTTCTTCCCGATTGGTTTAGTTTTCAACGGTGCAAGGTGCATGGAGGGGTACAAGGGTCTTTGAGCCTAAGCGCAAGGCAAAAGCACTACCTTTGGCTCAAAAGCTAATAAAACAACTCTTGAACATATCAGATACTCAAAATACACAGTATACATATTATAATTGCATTAAAAATCTAAAATATTTGTTATCGTCGCAGTAAGCTACTAATACAGTGCAAAAATAAAACAAGAGCATACTTAAATCTACATTTAAAAGCAATCTGTCTAATTGTTACAAAAAGAAGAAAAATTTTTAAAAAACAAAAGACAATTAATTAACGATTTGTGAACGCATAAAAGCTGTTTTTGTATGGATCCTAACGTAGAAATCAAATGGTATTAGATTGGGAGGAATGATTTTTAATCCGACTCGATACTTTGTAGAACTTTTTTGTTATAGAATATAGATACAGAAGAAATCATTCTAATTGATGCTCGTATGCCATCATATTGTTTTCCAAAAAAAGCCTCTAGAGTTCTCTTCTCCATTGTTATCTCTCCTTCAAGTGCCTCAGAAAAGCCATGGCACCTCCATTGCAAGCAACTGAAACCCAATTTACAACACCACTCTCTTCCTTGAATAATTCATGTGAGGCTCTACTTCACCAAAAAAATTGGTCAAGATATTGTTTGCAAAGAGAATTTTTTAGAGCTTCCATTCAAGACGCGCTTTTTAGGGGTAGGGTAACGGTGCTAGTGATGATTGGCAAAGGGGGGAATGTGATAACAAAAACAATGAAGTTTCATAAGTGGGGCGGCAGATCTGGTGTTAGGGTTAAATAAGGTGGTGACTATAGTTTTGGGCACATCGATCAAGTTCAAAAGATGAAGTTGGGCTACGACTAAACAGTTTATCGGTCATGATTGGGTGAATCGGAAAGAAGGGTAAGACCTTGGAAGAGGGAAAGATACGAAAAAAGTATATCAACAGAAAGCTTGTCAATTGGGTCTAATTAAAACTATTTTGATTATCTAGATTTTAGAATGATATCAAAAGTAGGACTAACAATGGAATACGAGATAGATTGCACTTAACTGTCAAATCTAGCAAAAACCAATCACAAGAAGGAAGTTAACACAAACTGTCTTTGTAATCAAAACAGGGAATAAAACTGACAAAAATTGTCTATTACAGTAAACTAGTAATTCTGAAAAGGCAAGTTATCTACTACAATTGACACAACAGCAATGCCAAAGCCTAAATCCCATTAGCAAGTTTTTTATGAGACCACAAGCAGCCCAAAGTTAAACTTAACTAACAAACGCTTTTTTTTTTCTTTAAATTTTAAGAAATAAAAAATTGGGTCAGTTCATATCAAGCCGTCTCATGGTGAGATGGTCTTAATAAAGAATTTGTCAAATCCTATGGGTCAGGTACATGAACTAAAGCAAGTCAATTTGAGAATCACAGGCCTATCTTGATACAAATACTCCATAAAACTAACACTCACACATCACATATTCACATTTACTAGTTATAATACCATTCATGGTTACAAATCATAAAACTCCAACATATAAAGTTGACTAACTCACTAACACATATACAAGAACAAAGATATTCAAAACAAACTAAGTTCAACAAAATCAAAATTCCTCAATTTAACATCAACTATAAATCACAATTTTTACCTGATCAAGAACAGTCTCATTGATTAAATCACCAGCAACTTCCTTTGATTCCGAGATAACACTCAACTCATCGGACACCCACTTCCTGTTACTCGGCGTAGGCATCAAAGAAGCAAATCTCTGAAGATCAGGCAGCTCCTTAAGCATAGCTTTAGCGGCCTTCTTCTTAGCTACAGCAAAAACTACCTGATCCATAGCTTCATCATTCATATAAACCTCAAAGTGAATCTCATCTTTACAAGGCACAACAGAATTGTAAATCCTTGATATCAAATCAGGTCTACTCTTCAACTCCATAGTAGCCAAAAGACCTTGACAATACCGCCTACCACTGGCATAAAACTTAAACACGTTTTGACCTTCTTTCAACAACAATGGAGAATCCTCCCCTTCACCAACCCCCAGTAATGAAAAATTCTTATCAAAAATAGTATCTTTTGTAGCAAACTTTGCAGCCCAAGCCAATGCCAAATTCTCATTCTCTTTCTTCCCAGTAAAATAATTAATCGCAAACACAATCAAAAAACTCACGCATATAATCTCAATAGCAAATCTCGAGACCAAAGACTTCTCAGAAACCAAAATTTGATCATTAGTAGTTTTTTCAGATACATCAGACTCTAGGGTTTCAGAATCTTGTTTAGTTTCATCTGATTCAGGAGCAGATTGTAAATCAGTAGGAATACCTTCAAATTCATCTTCATCCCAATAATCAAATCTAGAAGTGGGTTTAGGAGAATCAGAGGGTTGAGATTTAGAATCTGAAGGAGTAGGAGGTGGGCCATGATGAGTTTGGGAATCAGACTGAGTTAAGGTAGGAGAAGGGGGGAGATCAGTGATATGAATCGGTGAGTCGTCGATTGAGTCATCGAGTTCAACAAACTCATCGCCGAATCCCTCAAATTGAGGGGTGGAAGGTACGGCGGAAGTGGAAAGAGAAAGGTGGTGAAGGAGGAGAGAGAGAAGAGAGAGAATGGCGATAGAGTACCAAAGTGCATCGCCATTTCTGGGAAGTAAGAGAGAGGTCAGTGGTGTTATCCATGAAGTCGTCGATCGTTTCGCCATTGTTGATGTGAGGAGAGAGAAAAAGGGGACGAATTTGGAACTAGAAAGTGTATACTAATTAGATTTGGAGATGGATAAATATCTCAAGATTAGAGTAATGAAAATAATTAAATGGGAGATTTTATTACCTAAAATAATTTAATGTTTTATTAATTTTTGGAAAAATTGTCAAAAATTACCTAATAAAAAAAAATTAAAAACACCTACCAAATTTTTTTCTGTTCTAAAGAGTATCAAGTAACGTTTTTCTCTGGTTGACTGTAAAAATAATGGTTGACTAGTCAAAATCGAAAATTTTTCTCCCTCTCTTCAATATATTTTCCAATTTAACTTCGATTTTGAGGAAAAACTAGAGGAAGAAGATAGTGAGAAAATTAAATTGGGAAAAGAAATTGAGGATGAATAAGAAGAATTTTTTATTTTGACCAGTAAACCGTTATATTTGACGGCCAGTTGAAGGGAAGCGTTAATTGATACTCTTTGGAAAAAAATTGTTAGGTATTTTTTGACAAAACTTTCTTTTATTAGATATTTATGGAAAAAAAATTATCACGCACTTTTTGATTTTTTTATAATAATGATAATGATTTCAAAAACTTATGATCAATGAATAATTCTAGTTATGAAAGGTGCTTGCTAATAAGAATACACCTAGGTAACCTCTTACCTATACAACAAATCATTTTGCATAAAAAAATATGAAGTAAATACAAAATTAAATTATTAAAAAATTTATAAATGAAATCAAATAAATTTATTTTTTTGGTTTTAACTTTAAATTTTTTTAAGTTTTGATTTTTCTTTTTCTTTTGCTATTAACCTGTAAAAATCGGTCACCATTTGGACTACAATGTTCATGGTTAAGTGTTCGTAAAGTTGATAATATTCAAGGTTAATAAAAATTGGGGATTATTGTAGGAAAATCAATAGAAAATTTGACTATTCTAGGTAATTTTTTTTTTTTTTTTTGTAATTTGTACTTTTAAGTGGTTTTCTTTTTACTTGTTTGTGTAACTTTTTATAATGTTGTTAGTCTATTCGTATGAGTAAAACTTATTCGGCTTTGTATATCAAATGTAATCAAACTGAGAAATATATATTGTTAGAAAATAAGGATATTTTATAATATAATTTGAAGAAAAATACCAAACAATAATTGTTTGGCCTAGTAATAGTTTACTTAAAATACATTTCAAAAAAAAAAAAATAGTTTACTTAAAATAAAAAATTGAAATTTCAAATTACAACAAAATATGAGTTTACTATCTTAATTGGATGATAAATGATAATACTAGTTGAGTAAACCATGTGTGTCCATGTGCAACTAGCATGCCACTTTGATGTTTTTGTGTAGTGTTTATAATAATTGAAGTTTATTTTTTTTAAAAAAAATTAACTAGAATAATTCAACATTTTCTGATTTTTCTATAATAATCTCATCTAGAAAATTTTTATGATATAGCATTGAGTTTTTCAAAATTCACCATATACCACATGAAATGTTTTAATTCACCATATATCATTGAGTTTTAGTACCTTAACGCATATATATACCATTAATGACAACTTCCGTTATTGGAAATTTGGTGGAGTTGATTAACACAAAAACTTGCGTAAGACCGTCCTATTCTAAGATCATAACTGGACCGGCCCATTGCAGGCGCGTGTGCTACACGCGGCCTCTAGATTCCATTTTTTTTATTTTCTGAGCATTTTTCAATTTGGACCTTAGAGGTATGAATTTTGAACTTAAAGGTATCAATTTCAACGTAAAGTGGTACTTCAACATATAAATTAAAGTAAATTTCAATTTGAACCTATAAGTGATCAATTGTGGCGTTAAACTGATTAAACTCTACCTAAATCGAAATTGATATCTTTAAGGTCAAAATTGATACCTTTAAGAGTAAAATTGAAAAATGCCCAGAAAATGAAAAAGAAGAGAGAAAGCGCGATGGGCTGGAATATTGAGTCGTCTTATTATAAGACGGTCTCTCCCAAGACCACCTGATTGTATTCGTTTCATATTGATTGACTAGTATCTTTCGCTCGAGTAATTTTGTATTTTATTGGTTTCTTGGCTATGTGGGTTTTGGAAACTTTACAGGATTATTGGAGTTGTAAATAAGTTAAGTACGTTCAAAGTGAATATATATATATATATATATGGTTGTTAACTTTGAGAAATCATATTATATTATATATAAGACAATACTCGTTAAGACGATAACGATTAGAAAATCATTGTACATTGGCTCCAAAAAGATGAACTTTTATGTAGAGCTCGATTTAATATTCTATCTCGGCCAAATCGAGAAAAACCAACACTTATTCAATTACCATTAGTCTTCAAATTATGAGCAATCGGGTGGAATTTAGACCTCGCTTTCGGTTAAGTGCCTAGCTCGACCATCATTATTATCAATTTATCATACCCAGTGTTTCCGCACATATATTTATTGAGATGATGCAAAGGAGCTTGGCACATTGTGATGATTAAAACCTAGATTTAAAGTCATTTGATCAATTTGCTTGAGCATATAGTCTTGCCAAAAAAATCCTAAAGTAGTCGTAATTGATGGTGACTCGAATTGCTTGAGCAGTTCTTTTAGGTCAAATGAATTTGCGATTACAATTTTGTTTGTGAATTTTATAACTATTTTAGTGAGTAGTACGATTTTTAAAAGTATTTTCTCCAATAACTTTAAGTATTAGTTAGAAATCATATTTTTATTTTCTAATTTGTCACTTTCACTTTATTTTGTACTTTAATTTACGTGATTGGCTCAATCATAAATTTTCGTGTTATTTAATAGTACAATTTCTTTTGTGGTTTGTTTCGTAGATGCTTTTATATTCCATATTAAATCATTTACAATATTAAATCCATTTTTTCTCTAGTTGAACTTTTATTATGTTGGTCTATATAAGTAGAGTCTATTCCCAAAGTAATGCTATTTGAAAATTTATTTCCCACATTACATTTTCATAAAACTTAATTCCCGCTTTGCTGTCCACGTAGGATTTTTTGTAAAATATTTTTTTTTTTAAGTTTTTTCGGCAAACCGCTATATCAGATGGCGGTTTAGTATTAACTTTTTAATAAACCGCTTCCCAAAAACACGATTTTGAATGAATGATGAAAAAAAAATTATATTAAAAACCAAAACCGCCATTTAAGATGGCGGTTATGTTAAGCACAATTATTTTATGAAAGTTATATAACAATAAGGTTATAATACAGCAATGATCTCCATTGTCTCAGTTGGGTGATGCCCTACACATTGAATTGGGAGGTCCTGAGATCAATCCCTATAGCCACACTTTTCAGTGTTTTTTGGCCTCTTTGAATTTCATCATAAATGCACGTTTATTAAGAATTTGCATAATACTTTACCAAATAGCTATGCTGTCCCAGTTGGTTAGCGCGTACATACCAAGTTTGGGGGGTCGTGAGTTCGAACCCGGTGCACTACATTGTATGCTTTTTTTTGCTTTATTTCAATTTTAGAGTAAAAAGCAAACCGCTATATCAGATGGCGGTTTAGTAAACTTACCAAAACGCCATATTAAATAGCGGTTTGAACTGAATTTTTTTTTTTTTAAAATAGTCTGACGTGGACGGTAGAGTGGGAAATATTTTTCCCTACAATATAGATTGGGAATTATTTTTTAATTTTGTTATATTTTGGGAATACACTCTAAAAAATGTTAAAATGTATGAATGAGATTAAAAGAAAGTGTTGGATCATTACCCAACAATAAAAATGATTCAAGATCAAAATAAAAAATGCTGCAAATTAAATGAGACGGAGAGACTATTTCAATCTTAGAAACTCATAATCAATCACCATAATCTATTAATTACCATTAAAAAAATTATTTGGGGTTATAATAACTTATATTTGGGGTTATAGAATAGTATATTCGAGGTTATAATACCTTACATTTAAGATTATAAGATAATATAATGATATTATAATTAAAAAAATCAGTTAAGGGAAATGGGCTGGCCCAATTTTGTGGTCTATCCTATAGACCGTCTCTTGTGAGATTTTGTGTTTTTCTTGACTCAATCTTAGTAATGTTAATGGCCCGATGTTAGTAACATCGGGCTATTTTTGACCAAGTCCCCTTTGTTCACAGTTACTAACTGCAACTGCGAATAAACCTCTTGACTTTTTTTTTACCTTTTCTCTTTGTTCGCATTTATCAAGTGCAAATTAATCCGAAGCTAATTTTAAAGAGTCAGACACTTATAACTAAAAATAAATTTAAAAATATCTTTTTCTATGCTTTTTTTTTTGATAATTAATCAAATTCATTTCAAATTTGCTGAACTTTCCTACCAACCAAATTTCAAAATACTTGTCTTTGGAAAAAAGGTGGATGTTCCCTAGAAGTATATAGTAAGTATCCCATTACCATCTCTCCCAGATTGAGTAGTGTTCAACTTACAAGCTACTCTAATGGAAAACTTGATCGTTCTCAGTTTTCTCATCTTCCTCTCATCATCTTTCTCCTATGCTCAATTTGATAATCTATTCAAGGATCTCAATTTGTTTCCTCAAAGGTCTGTTAACATCATTAATGCCGAATTTTCTCGCAAACCCTCTGCTCCCAAACTCGTGGAAAGGAAATTCAGATTCCCTAATTTTTACGATCCTAATGGTGCCTCTGTTGAACAGCTTGGTCATCATGCTGGTTATTATCAACTTCAACATTCTCATGATGCCAGGTTTGTGTTTGGATATTATAATCTACTTTCGAGTTTTGGTGATTCTAGGGTTTTGGTTTCTTTGAATATTGATGTGATTTTTATGATTTATTTTTCTTAAATTTTGAATTTTTTTGTTTTGACCTGAATTGAAGAGGAATTGAACAAATCGTACAAATAATTTGAGGAAGAGTGTTAGTTGATATCGTAGATTTAGAGAATAGCATGATGACAGAATTGATTGGGAAGATGAATTGAAATCTTTTTGTCCGTCTATGAATATGAACTTGGATGATGCACAGTTGTTGTTTGCTATGAAGTTTCATGTTTCTTGCTTTATACTATGTTTGGGTAGGAGGGAATGAAGGATAAGGAAGGGGAGAAAAATGGAGTGATCATTTGGTTATTGGGTGTTTGGCAAATAATAGAAGTTTTTTGGTAATTTGGTTTAGTTTTTTGCTTGGTCAAATACTCCTCATTTATTTGTTTCTGTAAATAAGTTTTAAGCAAGCCTTTTGGTCGGTTTTTGAGCCAAAATTAAAAGATTATTATGAGTATTTTTCATTGGTTTTTAGCTTATAGACCTAATTTTTTTTCTAATGAACAACTAAATATCCTACAAATAATATTTATTAAACATTTTCATAACAATCCCTTAAACAACTGGCTCAACAACTAGCTTTAACAGCTAGCAAATCAGCCAATCATATATGCCATTAAAAATCTTAGAAGTTGATGAAATTCAATGTATACAAGCCTGACTAATGACTAAATTTCATTGGTTGAACTTTGATTACACGACTTTATTAATAAATTTTTATTCGTTTGGAGAAGAAATCTATACAGTTTTAAACTGATTCAGAAAAGTTAAGAATCTGAAATACGCAATTTAGTTGTTGAGTGTTTGCTTTGATAAATATTATGTATATATCAATGATTGTGTGGTTATTACAGATTAAATCAGCCAATTCGAACTTCAAATAACCCATATTTGCCAACTAGCTTCCTAATTATTTCATAATAATTTAAATTTGAATATAATCATTTTAATTTTGGATGCTATTACGAGTTTCCCATCCTAATATGTAGTGTGCCAGATAATGTCTTTGAAGAAGCAAAAGTTATAAGATTTCTTGAGATAGATTCTGATTCTTCTCTACACTCCACATTTTGTAGTAGTTAGTCAGCTCATTCTTTACATCAAATGGTGTGGAACATTTATTTGCAGGCTCCAGGCCATCATCAGTCTGTGGTGTTTGTTCTGTTAGGCTGCTGCTTGGGTTCTTTTTTTTTTTTTTGATTGATTTATGTAATAGGCTTATCTGCCCTGCTCCACATCTATGTGTCTACTCATTGTCTATGACGTTATACTACTAAATTTTTTAAAGGTTTCTTACTATACAATTTGTAGGATGTTCTACTTTTTCTTCGAATCACGCAAGTGCAAGCAAGACCCAGTTGTTATCTGGTTAACTGGAGGACCTGGTTGTAGTAGTGAGCTGGCTCTTTTTTATGAAAATGGGCCATTCAAAATTGCAAAAAACCTTTCCCTTGTATGGAATGACTATGGCTGGGACCAGGTACTCAAGTTGCTAATTACATTAGGTGTTTTCTAATTACAAACGCTGTGCGAAGTTGTGAAACTCTCCATGCTTTAATCTCTTTTTGCTATTTATTTTGTGTTCTCAAATTATATTCCCGGTGTTCTCTTGTGTTTGGCATTTCAAATTAGTTGATACATGCATAATTTGGTGAGCCTTTTATCTTACTTTTTCACTATACTTTGGCCTCACATCCACTACTCACCTCTCCACATTTTCACTTCCTTTAAATTTTTGCTAAAGTTGGACTTTGGATGGGATGAGTAACAATATCTTAGCATTTGTAACATATGGATTGTAATGAAGTCATCAACATTGCGCGGTGAAGAAATCTCTAGGAAAGCACATGAAATTTTCTTGTCTCTACTTCATAACTTGAAGTTGCTATGTGACGTGTTGAGATGAAGTACTATGTCCTAGTTTGCAGTTTCCATAAATTTCTTATTTGACCAAGCAGCATGAAATGATATGGACTAAAGTTGAGTGAAGTTATTTAAAGGAAGGGAAGGGAAAATGATCGTTTCTTTTTTTTTTTCTCCAAATTCTTTTATCCTAGCGCCATTATCCAACTTTCTTTTCTTCCTTTCTTTCCCCTCCCTTTTCCTCTCTTCACTTTCTCTTCCTCTCTTCTCAGAATCAATAGCCAAACAAAGTTCTACTGTTAGACTAGTTATCTAGTAATGTCTGCATCGAATGGGCTATTATCTAGTCCAAATGTAGCTAGCCTAAAATGCCGGGGTTTATCAAAATGTGGAAGGTTGGATACGATTCCCACTTGCCTTTTCTCTTTTTCAATTGTATTACTAATGCTATTCCTCTTTCTTTTGGTCTTTCCCATTGACTTTTCCCTATTATAAGCTCTCACATCCCATGAGGTGGGGGAGCAAACTCAAAGGGATAGAAATTAGTTTCTAAAGGCAAAACGTAGATAAGTCTGTGTTTTCAGCCCATTTGGAATTTAGATTATCCTGGGAGAATCTGTAGATTCCCCGATGCAGTTGCATACTATGCTTGCTGAAAATATTGTGTGACAAGTTGATGTGTTGTGATTCTGCAGGCTGCCAACATCATCTTTGTTGACCAGCCTATTGGAACTGGATTCAGTTACTCCACTGACAAACGTGATATACGACATGATGAGGAAGGGGTCAGTAACGATTTGTACGACTTTTTACAGGTATGTTAAATAATGTTAATTTTTAGTTGCATTATCATGGTCTTTCGGTAGTGACATGATTTGTGTTGTATTAATGTGCTTGGTTCTTTGTGAGATTTGTGGTTGAAACATTGCCTTTTTAAATAAGACGGCTAGATGATCAGGTTGTAATATTACTAAAAAGTATGTTACTCAAATTCATGTTCGTGTCCAACTTGGCTATTTAATGAATATGTTCCATGATTTTGGCGCAAAATGAGGCATCCTGGTATCTATCCCTGTTAGAGTATGGAGGATTCAACTTGGTTATGTGAAGTGAAAGTCTAAGTATATCATCATCATCATTATCATTATACATAGTGTATTCCATTCATAGAAAAACTATGTTCAGGGTCTAGGGAGGGAAGAAAGATGGCAACTCATACCCATAAAGGAGAGTGTAGTCAAGAGTCCCTCGGGTCAAGAAAGAATCTTCAATGAGAGTGAAGCCTGCAACTAACCTGAAGCCGGCAAGGCTGCAACTTACAACACACATTTACCCTTAACAAAAGTTAACAAAAAATAAAATACATAAAAATAAACCATAGACTAAAAGAACAGGGGAAACCTTCTCCTAGCATCTGGACTTTTTTTTTGACTTTCGATATATGCTAGACAGCAGTCTGCATCTTTGCTGTCTCTTTGACAATGACATGGTAAGCATAACTAAGACACATCTATTGACCCTAAACTAATTGTAGAATAAAGAATAGAGATTATTTATGATAACATTAATACTTGCACCACAACCCAAGTATTTTAATAACTTGAAAGCTGGAAAATTGGACCTATATATGCTTAGTAATGAATTTTAAATCGAAAAGTCACAAGTAGTCACTTGCTGTTGAATTGCAGTCTAGACTTAAATGAACTCAGGATCATAACTTACATGGTCAAGGATGGTGAACCTGGCTCAGATACTAATATTTGCTTTTGTTTGTTGGGTGCCAGTTAGAATGTAACTCCATATATGTAGATAGAAGTACAAATTTCATGTGATTTCGTACTGTGCTTTGCCTCCTGAGCTTTTTCTACTACATCTTTGGACCCCTCATCACTTTCTCAAAATTGTAAGTTCATTATTGTTGTTTTAACTTGGCGGATTCTCTTTCAAATTTCAGGCATTTTTTACTGAGCACCCAGATTTTGCTAAAAATGACTTCTACATCACCGGAGAATCATATGCTGGCCACTACATTCCTGCCTTTGCTGCTCTTGTTCATAGCAGGAACAAAGCTAAACATGGAATCCATATTAATCTCAAGGTCTGCAAATAGATTATAGATGTTTTCTTTTCTTGCCTCCACCGACTCTAATAGGACATGGAGATGGCTAATTGGCTATAAACCCGACTCCATTCGTCCAGTGTAGGAACAAACCTATACCAACTGTAATGTATTTGATTTCATTGAACAGGGATTTGCGATTGGGAATGGGTTAACTGACCCTGCTGTACAGTATCAAGCTTATCCCGATTATGCACTACAGATGGGGTTGATCAAAAAATCCTCCTACAATGTTATCAATCTTATGGTTCCTTTGTGTAAAACGACAGCAAAACTATGTGGTAAGTTTACCTGATTTTTTTTATGTTATTTCTAATACAATGGTATGACTAAATGTTGAAAAGATAATTATGGGTGAAAGATAAAATTAATGTCTAATTAGCTGACTAATTTACTTATTCATCTCTATCAATATCTGCTAAATAGTGATGTTTTCACCTTCTCTTCCAGGTACAAAGGGCAAAGCTTCCTGCCTGACCGCATACCTCACGTGCAACACTATATTTGCAAGCATTAAACTGCTAACTGGTGATACGAATGTATAAACTTCATATCTTCCTTTTCGTTAAAACCTGACTTTTTAGCTTTTAATTTTAGGCTTTAACCTAAATGTTTTTTTTACATGTAATTGAAACTCCATTATTTTCTAAACATGATTGAGAAAAGAGCTTTCTTAAAGGGAAAATTTTGTCATATGAAAATTATGCTAGGAAGCAGGAATGGCAATTCTTTAGCTTTTCTTGAGAAATAGCTACATAGGAATTCTCTTTTGTGCATTGAATGAATTCTCGAATGTTTTGGTCTTTTGCAGTATTATGATGTCAGGAAGAAATGTGAAGGTACGCTTTGCTACGACTTCTCAAACATGGAGAAGTTCTTAAATCAGGAATCTGTTAAGACTGCTCTCGGTGTTCAGGACATTAATTTCCTGTCCTGTAGTCCTGCTGTTTACAAGGCCATGCTTGTTGATTGGATGAGAAATCTTGATGTCGGCATCCCAGCTCTACTTGAGGATGGAATCCAGTTGCTTGTATATGCAGGGGAATATGATCTTATCTGCAATTGGCTCGGTAAAATTCAATAAACAAATTTATACAACAAAATTCCGATGTGATCTGCATACTTCAAAACATTCATTAGATGTAGCTATATGCTTAAAATTGAGTTATGTTCTTGTATAACCATTAACCAGGTAACTCTAGATGGGTACACAATATGGAATGGAGTGGTCAAAAACATTTTGCAGCATCCCCAGAGGTTTCTTTTGAAGTTGACGGCTCAGAGGCTGGAATATTGAAGAGCTATGGCCCTCTTAGTTTCCTCAAGGTTCGTTCGTACCAAAATCGTGTGTTTAGTTCATAAGCGTTATTTAAGTGTTTGGTAAATAACTTTTTCAGCCATCTGCATGCTCGGTGTTTGGTAAATGGTTTTTTCGTTTTGAATTTTAAGCGAATATCAAAAAACCACTATAAATAGCTTCAACCAACACCTAACAAAATGTTTACCTATCATCTCCATAACAATTGGCTTAAATGGTTGGCTTATCAGCCAATACATCTAGTTGGTCAACCAACCAACAACTTCAAACTAGAACTACTAACAACCATTGGCCAAACACACTAAATTATCGTATAATAATTTGACCCCGAAGCAATCGGGTAAACTGATCGGATAGACGAATGCTGATGTCTGTGCTGTATCAAAACAGGTTCATGATGCTGGTCACATGGTTCCTATGGATCAGCCAAAGGCAGCCTTGGATATGCTGAGGAGATGGACACAAGGCACACTTTTATTGTCAACTTCCCACTCTGAACCCTACTTTCCTGATAACCAAAAAGGAACCTTTGTTGCTTCCCAATGATCGCATCTATGATCCGCCTCACGCACAACATTTCATCCATGCAGCAGTCATATGTGCGATTTCTGTTCATCGCGTTTTTTTAGTTCACATTTTAAGCGACTGTCAAACCTCATTGTGATAAGAAATCGAGATTACAACAACACAACAATATACCAATTTCAAGTGACTCTCGTCTAGATGAAGTTTGGATAGGAAAACGAGCTTACTGAAGTATGTTTTGAACGCTTGTAAATAAAATTTTATAGATACATACTCTATAATCTAATCTACTAAAATCATTATGTATTCTTTGAAAGTTTCTTTTCTGTTTGTATTGTACTTCATATTAGGGTGATGTTTATGTTCTTATTACTTGAATGAAATATGTTTATTATAAATAAATTGAATCCCTTTGATCCATAAATATGTGACTACATGTGCTTCACAATATGCATAGAGATTTCTACTAGGTTTTGGGTTTTTCGTTTGTCACTGCCTACAGGATATCTAGATGTGGAATCTCGACTCATATTTCTTTCTATTACGAGAAATTTGCTTCGTCGTAATGTTTTCAATCCAACTGTGAGAAGGGTTAAAACATAACAATTGATGGAAAGAAAAAATTTGGTAGGACTAAAAAAGCGTCTAGGTGCAAATTAGTAGTAACATGAGCTGGTGACGTGGTATTTAAATCACAAGAACACTTATAACTGACAATGTAAACTTTTTATACTCATATATCCCCCATTTTTAATCAACATTATATATCAATTCACCTCAACGAGAGTAAATATTTTTACTCATGGCCATGTATATTTCAAAAAAAAATTTACATTTAAATTTTGACGACTTTATGAATCGGCTTGACGGGTTTCTCTTCGTTCTTGTGACATAAAATCGATACCCACCACATTGAGAAAGGATATATATTCCCCTCTCCTACTAGCTTGTAAGAGATTCTTCTATGTTATCCCAATATATCTAAAATTCACCCGAGAGTATGAGACAGATGTATGGTAAAACCGTAAAATTACCCATTTGTGCTTCAACTGTAGGTTTTTGACGGTTAATAATATTCAAAACAGACTCGACAATCTTAAATTTAATCTTATCACCAAATCTAGTTTAACCCAACTTAAAAATAAATTTATAATTTGAACACAAGACTCGATTTTAAACCGAATTCTAATAATTGCTTTAGTTGGGGACTTGGTGGTGAAGTTAGCTCTCCTTCTCCATCTGATATCGTCTCAATCCTCCGAGTAGACACCAAATTCAGGATTTTCATCTTCAATTAATAACATTCAAACCCTAACCGCCATTGTCGAACCTTTAAATGCAGTTGATCCTCTTTAATGGACAAGTACGAAGTATCAACCAATCTAATCGACCAAGTTCAGATCTTGCTCAAGAAAGAAGCAGGCCTTGAAACATTTAACTCTAATGATCACTCACTTGATGGTCTTTCATCATCGTTTCTCAATGATGCCATTCTTGGTTCAAATGCTTCTGTTGATGTTATACGATGTAATGATTGCAAAGGGAAGCTTTTACGAGGGTCGGAATCAATCATTTGTGTTTACTGTGGGATGTTTCAGCATCGAGATTTTGCTACAAACCCTATGTCATTCAAATCTACAATTGCTTTTCAGTGGTTCTTGCAATCGCTTGGTTTAGATGGATTTGTAAGTCTCCCCTATCTTCTGTTAAGTTATTTCATTTGTAATTCTGTATGGTGCCGTTTGCTGTATTTAATTGCGTGCTAGCTACATTGTGAATGTACTGTTATGATTGAAATTGGAATTGCAGGAAAGTGTTGAGAAGCCTATTGGAGGTGATGTAAATCAATCTGGTGGTAGAGTGCGGAGCTCGTTGAAGGAGGATGAAATTCCGTTATCGGATTTTCTTGATTTGCAACTGAAATGGCCTGATAATTTGAGAGGATCTGGTGTGGGAAATAAACAGATACTTCATGGGAAAAGAAATCTGAACTTGATTGGTGTAGACATTGAGCAACTTTTGAGTCAAGAAAATAAAGATGATGATTTTAATGTAAGAAATGAACAGACCATAGCTAGTAATAAATTTGAAAATGAGGAGTCTAGGATTTCAGGCGAGAGAAGTCTTAATTTGTTTGAAAACAGTAGATCTTCCATGGCTGCTTCGAGGTCTGGTGAGGGTGAAAATGATGAGTCTTTGTCTGAATGGGGGGCAGAATTTCAATCTGCCTTTCCGGAGGCTGGACCTGAGAAATCAGGTGATGGCTCATTTTCTGATGCTCCTTCAGGAAGTAATGTGAATACTTCCAGTAATGATAATGATTGGAGTAATTTGGCGTCTGGAGGTCACATCAAGTCTAAGGTATCTGATGGGAATGTTTTGGTTGAAGGTGGTACTAGGCCGATGGGATCGGTGGATTCTTCTTTTGATTTGTTTCCACATGATCAACAGGATAACTCCAAGGAAGAGTCTCTCAATAGTGAGAACATAGATGGTGATGATTCTTTTGACGAGTGGGGTGACTTTAGGATGTCTGTGAGTGATAAAACAACTCAGTGTGAACCAAGCAGTACAGCGGTGCTTGCCACTGATAGTGGTGCGTCACTGGCTATATCTGACTCATTTGATGGTTTTGTTGGATCCACAAGTTCAAAAGGAATCTCGTTTCAGAACAATAATTTTACAGTACCTGATGATGCCTGGAGCGATTTCATGATACCAAGTAGCGGAGGAAACATTCAGTCATTAACGAATAGTAATAAATTAGAGGATGTTCCAGCACTTGGTAGCAAAAATGATCCTGTTCTGTTGGATGTTACCCTCTTAGAACATCAGGGAATGCATGTTGAAAGCTTACAGAAAGAGATATCGTATCAAGATGTTTCAATTGGGTTATGGGGTAATGATGCACACTTGGGTATTAAAGGTAATCAGTTGGAAAGCGAAGAAAGCAAGCAACCTGCAAGTGGGACTACCAATGATTTGGATAATTCATTTGACTTGTGGGATGTAAAGAGTTCTGCAAATTTGCAGCAAGCAACTAATATCCAAGTAAATAGAAAAATACCTACTGAAGGTGGTAGCGAATTTGAAGCATGGGACGATTTTATCGGAATGGGTACGGTGAAAAAGCAAGAGCAAGCCTGCGTTGAAGTAGATGGTGGGAAGGGAAATAGTAATCAAATTGACTCAATGAGAATGTCCAATGATAACTCGTTCGATGTGTGGAGTGATTTCACCGGAATCAATAGTGCTTCTGCTAGTGCTAGTAAACCAATGGACAATGACATTTCATCTGGGGTTTGGAATGACTTTTCAAGTTTAATGGTTGCTAATGCAAATTCAGCTAAAAGTAACAATACAAGAACCTCTGAAGATCAAGCAGTTCTTGATGATGATAATATGTTTAGTTCATGGAATGTTTTTCAGAGTTCGGGAATACAAACGGAAAATAGTTCTTTCGCACCAAATGATATCAAAATCAGTTCAGATCAGATCAGTTTCCATAAAACTCCTGATAGTGTAAACATGGCTGAAGAGAATAGTACTTTCAGTTCATGGGGTCAGGTGCAAGCTTCCGGGGAAGGGGCCTTTGAAAATAAATTAAACATTGAAGGCGAGTTATTTTCTGGACTCAATAATGGTGGACGACAATACATTAGTCAACCAGACAATCAACTCCAGTTTGATGGTATTACTCAGCCTGATGGTAAATCCTTGTGCGAAGCTGATGATTCATTTGATGCATGGTCTGATTTTACTGGCTCGAGTAATGCACAAGTAAATTTTAGTAGCTCAATAAATGCACATGTTGACAAGGAGGCTATCAAACATGGAGATTTATTCGATGCTTGGAATGTTACTACAAGCTCCCCCGATGTTCAAGCTGGTAATAACACTAGTGCTGCAATGGAAAAGACACCTGATACATCTTACCCTGACCTATATGGTGGAATTTTCAGTACCCAATATGCCTCTTCATCTCAAGCATTTGCAACTCGTGAAGGTTCTGATTTGGTTAGGTAAGTGTGCAAAGATCCAAATCCTTTTTATTGTGAGACTCTATGTTGGTTGTACGTGTTTGTACACATTAGCGTAATATCTTTTTTACTTTTGAGTATATCTTCTTTACATGAGTGCAGTGTGGAGGATTTCGATTTTGATAACCTTCCTGCAAATAGAATTCATCGATTTCATTGAATCAATTATTAAATAGTGAGAAAAGGAGGACATTCTTCTAGTTTTGTGTGCTTGTGCGATTCTGTATGGCACACTCACCGCTAACATTGGTCGGCTATCCCATTCCTTTGTCCACTTTCGGAATTTTCAGTGTAGTTGATCCTTGCACGTGCAACTTTTAATTATTTTAGGTGTATGTTTATATATAAAAAAGGGCTTCTTTCAAGTGAGTATTTTAAGTACCTTGGCTAAACTATTCACTAGAATGGAGGTAAGGATTAAGATGTTAAGGAGGGCATTGACTCAGATGGAGAGTGAGATACAAATATTATGCAATCGAGGTGTGCGACTTGGTGAAAGAGAAACTCTACAACACATTAGATATGAGTCAAAATGTTAGGTTTTCTTAAGAGACCATTGTAGAAACATAAGGGTAGCAGGTAGGTAAGATGTAAATGTTTAGATGTTGAGTGTACATACTTAAAAGGATACGATTTAAACAAAGGCATAAGAAAGCCTCTTGGAGTTGCAATTCAAGATAAAATGAGGTAATTTCTTTGTGGTTTGATTATGCACAAAGAAGACAAAATCATGCATAAAAAAGTTGAATGTTATAATTGAGTAGCTTAAAAGAGAAAGAGAACGGTCGAACTTTATGTGGACGGCTAGAGTGAAGATTGACATGTTTGATTGAGATTTGCAGGTTCGTATGGCAACAAATAGGAATGGAGAAGGAGATTATATGTAGACGGTGGACGATCATTTGAATTGATGTTCTTAGCTTTAGATTAGTGTTAAGATTAGGGTGATTAAAATATATTCTTTATAAGGGACCAATTTTCACACTGATTACTTTTGGTTTGTGTAGCCCTCACCTCATGTGGTTGAGATTAAGGCTTTAGTGTTGTTGTGTGTGTCTTTTAATATAATCGTTTTTTTTTCTTGCATTCTTTCATGCATAAGCACAACTAAACTAAGTTAGGATAGTGAACTATGCTTTTCCCGAGCAAACCTATACTACCCTTTAGCCTTCATATTCTCCTCCTCTTAGCATTGTCTTCCTTTCCCAACTACTATGTATTTCCCTTAGAGGCACTTGATTTTTTAATTTTCTCGTGAATCGCAAATCAAAAACACGACTTACGGTTGGTTTTGGACAAATTTTGGGTCTTTTTGAGCGAATTGCGAATTCAAAAAATGATTCACATTGAATTATATTACATTAATTTTGATTAATATATTCATTCTAGTAATAATCGAACTATGGTACTTGAATCATTCACTTGTGATGAGCTCCGTCATGTCTAACATCACAATACCTCTTTATGATCGTCTTGCCAAAAACGATGTGCCAAACTTACATTCTATATACTTTTTCTTGTTGCAATTTAGTAAAATCCTTTTGATTCTCATGCTTGTCTTACTTATCTAACTTAGATTGATCCCATGTGTAGTTTAGTTCACGAAATCATTAGCAAACAACGTGGACCACGAAACTTCTCCCTAGATATGTTTTGTTATTAACCTAAGACTGTTTAAACAAGAGAAAGCTATATTAATCTTGATTAGAAGATCTTTTGACGCTCCCACTTAAATATTGGTCTGTACTTCCTCATACATATATTGGACTATACTTTAATACTTCCCTGGACACCCACAAAGTTACTTACATTTTACCAAATGACCTTTTAGGTTACCGTCTATATAGAATTATAGATTCATACTTACGAAATGCTGGCGGCTACGTAGCTACCCTTGCATACCTCACTCTAACACACATCTAGGACGTGAAGCGTAAAGTCCTAGTCATTTGAAACCACATTCTGGTGATTTGATGCGTCACTTCTAGGCGACGACCTAGAAGCTCTTGAATACTTGTCACTACATTGAGTGAGAGAAGTTTAATGTGTCGCTTGGTATGGGATGCCTCTGCATTAATTAAATTCGATTCATGACATAAAATGTGATGATATTTTACACTGCTTGTCTCTACCTGGCGCAACACTCCTCTTTATTCGGGTGTAGGACCTCAGATGGAGTTGTGTTATTGTGTATACTGAAATAGGTGGGATTGAAATTTGCACTAATTGAAGTATAAGAATGCAGTATGTGATAAGTACTCCTATATATTTAGTATTTTAGTTATTATCCAAACTGAATAAAATTTGACTCCTTGTTTTATAGGACGGAACATGCTGATAAAGCTGGTGGCTACATGGACACGACGATCCCAAGTGACAACACTTCAGAGGAAGGATTAAATATAAAGTCGGCTGCTGCAGAGACTTTGATATCAGAGATGCATGATCTATCGTTCATGCTTGAAAGCAGCCTCTCGATTCCTAACCATCGTACATGAAATATTGCTATTTGTTATGCGTGTGCAATACTTCGAGTGGATGCAGGACTTGCATCTTTTGAATCGTTTGTGTATCGATGACTTTTTAATTTATTGATGGTCAATACACAAATGTTTATACGGAAACTTTTTGTGTGAATTTTTCGTACAGTTCTTGTAGTAATCATGAAAAAATGTACCTTAAATCAAATTTGTTTTAGATAAACTTTGATCTTTCTTTCTTGAGATTACGATTTGAATCTTTCTTGAACATTTAGTATGTTACGTCTTATGGAAAATATTATGCCATTAGAGTTTATTAGAAGCGTTAGAACTTGGAAGAACTCGGTATTTTAGTTTAGTGAATTTAAAAAAAAAGTTTTTACGGAGCTTTTGATTAAATAATGATAATGAAAATTATTTTAGAAACAACAATCATAAACCCTTGTAAAGTAATATTCTTAGCTAAATTATACTTCTATTGTATTTTCTTTTTCATTTTCAATACATAATTTAATAATTAATACCAACAAACCTAGAGACAGGGCAGAACAAATTTCATTTTATCTGATACAATACATCAAAATGACTAATCCTTAAACATGCCCTACCTAAAATACAGGCCCTCGTACACCATATTAGAGACCTCGATGCACTGTAAACAATCTCGACAGCAATGAAGGAATGACGGAATCTGCAATATAAAAGTTTCCAAGATAAAAACCATCCTGTAACAAAACGATGTCTGCTAGATGCATCAGGATCATACAGGGTTCCAGCGAGAAGCATTTTACTATCACCTTGATCAAAGATCATACTTTACACGTCCAAGGTATAACCCGCACGCAGGAGCCATTGGACTTGCAGCTGTCACGGTTTTTGCATTGAGGATCCTTTCCACTGAGACAATGTAATATAGCATTAGTCTTTTAGAGAAAGTTTATGGGGAAATAAAAACTAAATTAACAACAGGCCTCAATGAAGAAGGCATAGAATCAAAAGAGAAATTCGAATGTTTAAAAGATTAAGCAGGCACGAAAAACACACCGTCAGCAACTGTTAGATGACCTGTACCAACACACTTGAGAACACCAACAAGCAATCTCACCTGATCAACAACCCAGATAGATCCATTAGCATAAAGAAAACTGATTTAATGATTCATGTCAACAGAAAGAATATACATCAACGCGGGCAATTTTCTCATTTGAATAATGTTTGATACAACAAAAAATATCTTTTGTGAATTCAAACTAAAATTCAATTGAAGTTTCCCAGATCATTTGGGTTTCACTATCACAGTTGAGGTCAGGTTATAACTTCTTTATGTTTTGTTTTCTTTTAAGTTTTTGTACTCTTTCATCAAACAGGCATCATATGTTGCAAAACGGTAAGGCGTTTATCTGAATCTTCTGGAAAATAGACTTCATAACTCCCAAAGTTATTCAGTAATGGCATTTTCCAAGATGTATCTTTCACTATAATCAACAAATTGAAAAGGAATAGCAGGATAAAATAATGGGGCAGTAGGCTAGTAAATAAAATCAACCTGATGATACAGAAAAGAGCGAGCACGTGCTTTAACTACTAAGCAGTGGTGTCCTCTCCTAATTCCAAATTCATGACATGAGCCATTAGTCTCTTTTAGACTGTCATCTGGACTATTTGCACACTTGAATGAGTCCTGTACACCAGTATTACTAGGCTCTCTCTCAAAGTACGGAAAAAATGGAACAGATGACTCGGAAACATGAAGCTCATCTAATGTCCTAACAGGTGAGTTAGCCTGTAAAACATCAAGAAATATTAATGAAAATTAGCAGACCACACAAGAAATGTTAATGTGGATGTAAGCCACTATGTTTTTTTTTATCAGTCATTTGTCCAACGACATCGATCAAGTTTTAAAAGCTATATACATGAAAGGTATTGTAATGCAGGTGATACAGGATCAAGAAAGTCAATGAATAAGCCAAAATACTAATTGGCATAAAGGCCCACAGATTCCACACCTGAAATGAGTTCATATTTTTAAGAGGGTGAGTTCCAAAACTGGTATAATGTTTCTTTGGGAGCATAAAATATGACATTGACAGGCATGTAGCTCAACTGTATATCTAAACATAGAATAGTTTACAACTCATTGACAGTCTAAAGAAGCTCAATCTAGTATAGAGAAGCTAATTGTTGGAGATAATATAAGTAAATTTAAATGATTTAACCAGCTGACATTGAACGCACTGGTGGGGTGGACGTAGCTTATTGTAAATTAATTGATTTCCTTAAAAAGTTGTTTAGCTAGCTAATTAACCAAGCACTAGCATTAGATGGTTTGACCACAAAACCATTTATTTGATATAAAATAAGCTAAAATATTCAAACTAGCTGCTTTGCCAAACATCCCATAGCATAATGCAATCAGAGGTGTTGTTATGGGTTTTGACTTTTGAGTATGATGCTTCAGGTCGTGCAGTTTTCAGATTTTTGCGAGCCCATAATTATTGAGAGCCTGTAATTTTTTGAGAGCCCATAATTTTTTATGATGATGATGATGCTTAGGACCTGATTTTAAGAGCCCATAATTTTATGTTATATATAAAATATATCAATATTTTTCTAACCTTGTACGTATATATAAGCAATGTAAAACAAATTTATTTTCTTCAAATGATTAATTGTTATAGCAAGATATTTTACATGCGATTCGATAGCATATTCGAGTAGTTTATCACTTTTTTGTTAATGTTTGGGTAGAATTGATATCTACTTGTTTTTTTTTTAATCATTTAAAAAAGTTCTTATGGGTAGTGTACTAGTAAATATTTCATAATAAGATTTATATTTTCTAAATTAAGAATCATATGGATATTGGACAATCATGAGTATTGTGGGTTTTTTTGTATTTTTCTACATTAACTAGTTTACTTGTACAAAATACAAATTAGAACGCTAGCCTATTAAACATTTTAATCTTTGTCAACCATCACTTAAAAATATATAGGACACATGTTTATTTATTAAGGGCGCACAAATTGATTTCGCTCAAGCCACTAAAATGTCGGAGATAGCAGTGCAAATTGAAAATGTCTACATAGAATGAAGACGCAATCAAAATAAATGAGCTACATCTACATGTATAACACAAATGCCAAACCAAGACAATAAGATACCTTTCTTAATATTAAAACACATCAAAATCTGAAAAACAGTATTGCAATTGGCTATAACTCTATATATGACATTGAAATACCAACTACCAAGGCTTAAAAGGGAAACAAAAAACAACCTGGCAACCAGCAGCCCTGAATGAACTGAAATCATGATTTCCTACAAGAACTTTGCACGCTTCCTATTTCAAAATAAATGCAGATTATAAAAAGAGTTTATTCTTTCAAAAAGAGTTTACAATGGAGAAGCCAAATCAACATCAAGAAAAGATAAACACTTCAAACCAACCTGCATTGCTTGAAGATTCAGCTCCTCAGGAACATGCCATGCCCGATCTCTCTCAAATGTTGACAATGGTTCAGGACCTGACAGCAAGCGATAGTAATACCTAAATATGAAATTAGTTAATCTCAGATCTCCATAGTACATTACAAATCAAGAAAAATTGTATAAGTAAATTATACTAATAGGCGAACAGCAACATTGTAAAAGATAGAATGTTCAACACAAAAAAATAACTCTAACTACACATTTGATTGGGAAGAATGTAAGGGTATTTAAATCATTCTACACTTTTTCTAGTTCTTGTTTGGAGTTTTTTAAAAATCACTATCCCCATTTTCTTTGTGGAGTTCCTCAAATACATGTGTTTTTGTTTAGTAATAGCTTGCAGCGCGGGCCAAATCCAACACGAAGTTTATGTGGTGGTTATTGACTTATTGGTGTTAATTAGGAGTAGTTGCTTTGACCTCAAAGATAGCCTCTATCAAACCTTCCTAGAAATTGTTAGTGTTGTTTTTTTGACAGTATTGGTTGGCTGTTTTGACTTGTACAATATTATCTCCTTTACAAATTAACAAAATTCATTTAATTGTCAAACAAAGTTTCATTGATCTCGTGATCAAGAGATCATGCGATTACTTTCCCACCAGACACTTCAACGTTGATAATCCCGTTAGCACTTTCCTCCCCCTCCAGCTCGGCATATGTAGTATAGGCCCACTAAAATAAATTGAATCATCCGCTCGTGCTGGTCAAAAAGATAGAAATAAGGGACACAAATACCTACGTGCGCTCTTGGGCCTTATATCTAGCATGAAAATCACAGGGAACACTGCATACATCAATAACCATGATGTCACCTTCTTTCTGCCACACAGTAGAAAACGTACTTAGTAACTATTGTAAGATCAAATGTATAGGACACATATAAGAGATGGAGATAAATAAAATGAGTGCAACGTTAATAGAAAAAGAATCATACAGTCAAAATAGATCAAGCAAAGCAAATTGCTTTAATAGAGCTTGAGATGATTTTTACCATCCTTCTTTGCATTATGATTTTTTTTTTTTATAAAATTTGTGCCTGAGAGATAGCAAATCTAGAGACTGAAACCAGTTTCAAAACAACTTATCATCATAAGTCACAACTTCCCATGTTCTGAATCAGCCAGGCTATCCCAAATAAAGTAAAGAATCAGAGAATTGAGTCTTCCATAAAATAACCCAGGAACTATGTTGGTAGCTGAACTATAATTCTAACGTTAGTCTCTAAGAGTAGATTTTGGACATGATCCTGATAATTTTATATTCAAAATAAATACAACTATGTCCAAGCTTTAATCTCAACAACAGCTGATTGCAACATGAGCCAAAACAAATCACGTGAGAAATCATAGCAGTATAGAAACAAAGAATTCCCCATAAGATTTCTATGAAAGAGTCAAAAACTGCTTGTCCATCTTGCAGAGGTAACCTAGACTTGCTGACAAGTCATTGCCATGAGGCAAATCAATCTATGGAAAATCAACTTCACCATGGACCAATTTTAGTGTCATATAACTAATAATATAGTCATTGACCTGGTCAGTGCATATGAACTCAATACTTGTATTATTTATTTATATTTTAAGTTAGTTGATCTGGGTTTCCCCTACATGCATTATAAGCATCTTATTATCTTTGATTTTTTAGTGACCTTGACTGGTGCACTACAATTTACCCTAAACAATATCCAAAAGCCCTGCCACATACACATATGGTCTACATCTAATTGATGACCCTTCTAACTCCTATCACTTCATAAGAATGGTATAATTGAATTCTTTATTTGTCAGTTTTCAGAGGTCTGCCTACAGAGACAATTCCAATAACCAAAATGAAACCTATGCATATTTCATGGCGCTGATGGTCCCAGGTACATGATTCTTAATGTTATCAACTAAGCAATGCCCAGTAGATGGGAGGACAACAGTTATTCTTGCACCCACCACAAGGAGTGCCGTGGTCCAAACAATTGTACTAAGCTTAAACAAAGCAACAAAGAAAAGCAAAGTTTTTTGACAAAAGATGTATGAGCAACACAAAGTTACCTGTAAAAAGTGGTTCACGGCTCTTCTGACAACAGAAGGTTCATGCGGTTGTAACTGCAAGAAAATATCAACAGAATGTTCTTTATTTGTCAATTTCAAATAAACCTAGGCTTGAATCCAAGTCAAATAAAAACTAGGTGAAAAGATTCAGGGGGTGTGTACTAACAAGGGGAAGAAAAAAAATTGAGCAAAAAAAGTATGAATTAGTAAGAAACCTTATAAACATGCTTTTAATGCCATGCCCTTTCTAGTGTTATGTGCTGACTAGCAGGGCTGCAAGTTTCAAATATGCTAAGGCATTAAAATCTCTCCATAAGCCAGAACTTATACGTCTTTGTTTCTCACAAAAAACATTTTTCAACAGCCAGAGAATATGTACGCAACAGGCGAAAAAAGAAGTTACTAAAGCTGATACTGGAACTCGAGGACAGAACAAAACTTGACAAATTCAAGTATAGAAGCATAGATATGCTGCAATGCATATTGGATAATACAAGGAACAAGCTTCAGGAGAGGTATTCATATCCATAATCCTACATAGCAATGCAGATCAGAGTATCCGCCTACTATATTTCCGCATAAGTTTTGAACATCTAAGAATGGCCAGCTAGAGTGGAGATGTAAAACCGGTTATTCACGTTAGGTTAGACTCAAAACATAAATATCTTATATGCTAAAGGGCTCTAAAAATAAGGCCCCACCAAAGTTCTTAGGGGTGATAGTGTTCAAGAAGAAAAAACTCCAAAAAAACTCAATAGCATTGAAGAATAACTAGTTCAAATAATTTTCATTCCTAGTCTACAAGTGCCTAAGGCCCTGAGGAAAGTGGGATGGAAGAGGACATGGAAAAAATATCTAGTAAACTAGAAGCGTCAAACTTCTCGTTCTCAAAAATAAACTATATATTTTTTTGATAAGTGATCTATATATATTATACTCAATGCATCACCATGAAAGTCATTAGGCTTAAAATCACACAGAAAAACAATCTATTGCATACTTGAAACGACTCAATAGTCTTTGCTTGAACAGCAAACAATAGAAAGGGATTATTACCACTTCACCTGGTTTCCTCTTACTAATGCGTTCAACATCAACATGACAAACATTTGACAACGCATGAACCCCAGCATCCTGCACAAGAAGACAAACATAAATCCCTCGGCCTTTTCTTTTTCCAAACAGGAAACTCTCAAAACCCAACAGTTTGGCAATGAACCGCAAAACAAGGGTATTTGGTCCTACACGGCTACGCTAGATATAAAAAGTTCCATCATTGCCCCTGTCAGTGTTCATTGAATAATTGTTCTTCAATAAGCAACTCCTATGTCTCTCTCAATTGGCTACATTGCGGTTTACTATTCGAGAGCCTCTTAATCACAAATTGAGAGGAGAATGTGGATAAGGTACATACTATTACGATTATGGTGAAATACAACTACAAGTGAAAATGAAAATCATGGAAGCATTTAACCCAGAAATATCTACAGACGAAGTCAACATAGTAACATAAACTTTGACCAACTTTAAGAAAGAACCCTACTAGCATAACATTAATATATATTGTATAATACACTAATGTTGCCAGATGAAATCTTTACAGAACAATAGACCGCAAACTGTGAGCAGCAAACAAATACCACCATCAACATTCAAAATTGCAAAAGTTTTCATCTGGGTTATCATCTATTTTAGCATAATGCTTAATTAATAACAGTTTCTCAAACATGGTTAAAACCCCAAAACATTGAATCATCAAACATACCGTTCGGCTAGAGCAGAAGATTGAAACAGGTTGCCCCACAAATTTCTGAAACGCTTCCTACATAAACCACATAATCAAACATAAACTTAACTAATTACAAATTCAACATAATCATTAAATCATTAAAGTTTTTTGGAGACCTGAAGAACACCAACAGCAGTTCTCTGATTGGTTTGTTGTTGGGAACCGAAGAAACGGGTACCAATATACTCAAATGCGACCAAGTATCTCTGCAATCCGGGTCTAGGTGGGTTCATAACTTGTTCCTCAATCCTTGGAACCTTCGACGGCCGTTGAAGTTGAGGCGAATCACCACTGTCTGGCGTCGTTGAAGCAGCAGCGTCTACAGAAGCCATTGCATCGCCCTGCTTCAGAACCCCACTATTTTGTTTGCCACTTTTTTTTTTCACTTTTTTTCTTTTTATTTCCAAATCATCCCCCAAATTGTTAACACTCGAGTCAAAAAAAGTCAACCCAATAATTGCCGTTGTTAGTAATAACGAGTTATTATTATCGATTTTTTGAATCAATTTTAGTAATTGCACGTTATTAGCACCAACGAACATTTTTATTGAGGTAAGTTTTTTTAATATTATTTCTCCTTATTTTGTTATTTATTGTTCATGTTTATTTTTATTTATTTGAAATTTGTGATCGCTATATTTTATTTCTAGTTTGTAAGGAATTAATATTTGAACCCTAATATGTACCAATTGTAGTTGATTATCATCATTCTATATCAAATTGATGATGATTTATTAGATTATTTTAATTAATTGCTAAGATAAATTCATTAGTTTGATTAGTAGAGATTAGAGAAGCAAAAGTTTAGATTAATTAATTCATTTGTCTTAATGACATTTGCTAAATAATCAAAAAGTGAAAGTTAAGATTAAGAGGATTACATCTAAATTATGGTAATTATAAAGGGTTTGTTTAATTTGATTTTTCCAATTTTAATGTATTTGATGATAGTTAATATATGATAAGTAGAGCTATATTATTGTACTTTGTCTTATTTTTCCATAATCGATTTTACAATCATAGTTACATCATCATTATACCCAATATCTCGCTTAGAGCAGAGTCTGGATAAGGTAAGTTGACAAACAAATCATACTCGTACAATCATAGTTACAAAACCTATAAAACATCTCTTTAGTAATTGATTTGAAAATAATTGATTAATCCATATTAGCTTCCTTTTAACCAAAAAATGTGAGAGCTTTTTGAGTCATACGGTGCTAATTCAGATGGACGGAGGGAGTATTGAACTTCAAATACGTATCCACTTGAAACGAGGTGAAATCGACTGTGTATGGATAGAACATCAAACACACCCCATTCAACGACATTACTCATATATGATGTTACGATTACGAGATCAGATTCAACACAAAAGGTTAAGTATGGGAAAAGCATCAACAAATTACGAGACCATCGACTTCCAAACTATGTACTAAAAAGTAACTAGTATTCATGGCGAAAAGAAAAACTATCATTCACTCGAACAAGGCTAAGAACAAAGCACCAAACACGATGAAAAGAAACCAACACTAATCAAACACTTCTAATCAACGATTACACAGATGCCACAATGTCGAATACTTTAGAATCCGAATTGAGAGATAGGTTTTTGGTGAGATCGACAAGAGACGCCGCCGCGGCCTGAGTTTTGTTTTCTTCACCACCAATAGCTTCTGTCTCCAATTGCTTCTGCAAAATAATCGCATTGTTACATATTGTCGGTTAACAGGGTTAAATTAAGCTTTGACTTATTGTGAATGTCAGCATATTAACAGGGAAAGACGAGGTGCGCACACTTCATAAGCCAAGGAGATATACCATCCCAAAACATATGCAATGGGAAGAAAGACTCCAATGACGTATAAAGTGTGCATCATCTTCAATTTGTCGATGTGGGATAAACCATTCCCACAAACTATAATGGTGAATCGACTTTCTCGACACAATTATTCTCCAATCGTATTCAGTGCGATCTAATAACTTTCCGATTTCAGTCATGTCGCTTCCTAAACCGAAACAATGTCTTGCAATTTCTATCATCAAATGAACGAGTTAATGGATCTAAAGATCGGTGTATGAATCCCAAAACTTATTACTACTATAAGCTTCACGCTCAACCACGACATTTTATTCATTTCTTAACTTAAAACAAAAGTGAGGATCCGAAGAATACAGGAGCTGAACTTACAGATTGATTTGCTTTCGCATACAGTTCTGTCCGTTTAACACCAGATTTGCTACTTCTTTTCATCAGCAATTCCTTCTCGCGGTTTTCGTAGAAGTCCATATCATCAAGAATTGATGTCCTCGACGAAAAGTTTTTGAAGATCTTCAGCATATCTAACCCTTCCTTTAGCTCAATCTACACAATAATCATCAAGAACCAAAAATTAAAGAAGGAGAGACAAAAGAAGAGGCGGTTATACATACAACACACAATTTGTGATTTGAACTCGCAACGAATTTTTGAAAAATTCTCCAACCCTTTCGTGCCATAAGACGGATCAGCAAAGGCTTTGGAAACAAGTTATTACAAAAACGACTTGTCATAGTGTAGCGATGAGCCGATGACAACATAAACATGTATTGTCCACATAGAGTTATCTTGAAAGACTTGAACTTGAAAAATGGAAAATTTCTAGGACGGGGCCAATTGATAAAAAAAGCCCTTTTAATATTAATTGTGTAACATATAACAAAGAAAATAGTCGCTAGGTTGACTCTGCACACACACATAGAGGTGAGTGAACGGCCCACCCTAGAAACAGGATCCACAGTAAAATTTATGTTGGTCCCCATCATACTCTAACGTATAACACGGAAAAATCTATTACCTCTTGAGTATCCCTTGTGTAGGTCACAGGCTTACGATCATTGTTTTCAAGAAGGATATGTCTAAGTTGAGAATTGGGTACATCTTTCACTATATGCCAATTAACGGGGAAGAAACCACTCCACTTGTCTTGCTGCCAAAAGCCCATGTTCTTTTTGAAATCCACTTTGCCCGTCATCTCTGCCACTCCGACAAACTGACCACTTCCATTAACCTGTTAATAAAACCAACGGGTTAATAAATATCACAAAATCTAGGATCTACAAGTCAAATGAGAGTGCAATGAGAAGCTTCTAGCTACAGTTGAGTTTTCAATTATACGTCACACGAGTCAGGTAAGGGTCGGCCTTGAAATTTGTGAGGCCTAGGGTGAACCGTTAATTATTTATGGCCCCTAACTATATTCACTATTAAAACATCACTTTTTAAATATTTTTGGATGGGCCCAGGGCACATGCCCCTCCTGCCCCCTTAGGGTTGGCCCTGGCGTCACTCGGTCAGATATTGAATTAGACACTTCCGTTTGGATATTAAAGAGCAAAAAATTTCCATAACAATGCCCAAGTAGTGCGGTCTAGTTCTCAAACTGTGGAGAATGATCTAGAATTTAGATTTCATAAGTCAAAAATTTAGCTCAATCAATTGTACTACTACCTCCGTTTCAGCGACTTTGTCCCATTTGGTTTTTGGACAAATTCTTAATTTGTATTTTATTCTTAATTTTATAAGTTAAAACATAGTCAAGTAGGATCTTGTTTGATTCATCTAAATACAAGGAATATTAATATCAACCTTTTATAATTTTTAGTTATGCACCATCAGAGATATTAAGACTTTAATATATGTCTTGGCAAACGTGCTCAAATGAAATGGGACTGAGTCGATGAAATGGAGGGAGCAGTATTCTACAAACAAATATCAAGTTTGCAAATGAGACGAGGTATAGAAATCAAGAACCGAACCCATTAGATTGTGCATCAACATAAAGAGATGTGTATGAAACAATCTAGAATAATGGAAGTGATAAAAGTATCTTGATGATTCATCAAGAAAAAACTTACCGAGAAGAAAAGGAATATAGGACACTTTACGCCCGTTTCATTTGCTTTCACCTCGGCATCATGGAACGCTGCATCCAACTTCTTATTCCCATTAGCAGTACTTGACCAAACATTGTATTTGATGCTTTTATGAACATCGTCTTCACTATATGATTTTATGACATAAAACTTGGCAGCATCATACTCCGTAGGGAAATCTGCCGAGTTATATTCTCTCTTCAATACATCTAATATTTTCTTTTCAGATGAATCTGAATTGCTCTGGGTTTTGAGTCGAGGGCCACATGTAAGTTCAGGTGACATTTCAAACTCACTTCTCCTATTAGATCTTGATTTGTCATTTCTATTCCACGTCCTTGCATTTGCTCTGTATTTCATGGGACCAGTATTTCCAAGCATACCTCGTTCCTGGAAAGATACGGAATGGTAATTTCCAGCGGGTTGGTAAACATTTGCATACCCAGGTGACGGATAATAGAAACCTGGCTGAGTAGATATAGGAGAAACAAAGATGCAATGTCAGTACAACCAAAAAAAACCCTACAAGGAAAAGGCAAAGGGTAATAAAAAAATGAACGAAATGAGCAAGTTAAACATGGCATCTATGCACATAAAAGGCCATAAACATGCGCAAAGACGAAAAACATAAATGTTTGTGTAAACACATGAATCACCATGTTCTGTTGTATTGAGGAAACTCGTTTAAAAGCGATAAATTCAAAAAGTACACATGCTCGGCTCGACATGAAACAGCTATGCTCAAGAATCAAGATACAATCAGCCATAGTTACCGATTTCGTTTGGTAACACAGTCTTACCATGAAATATTTTTATCATTGTTGTTTCCTGTCATATATTTTTCTCGTTGTTTTCGTTACATATTCTACTATGAGAGCAAAGTGTAAAAACTAAAGTATGCACCTTATTCAAATATTTGCTCGGTTGAGTATCAAACTTGGGGTGAGAAGCATTAGTCGCAACAGGACGTGATTTAGAGTCCAAAGGCACAGATGAGAGCTTGTTCATGGGAGCATGCAGTTTTGAAGGCTTGGTGCCATTAGACCTCACGGTGGTAGCAGGAGAAGGGTTAGATTTAACATTCGCAGAGGGAGCATTTGATTCAGTCAAGGGATCTCCATGATAATTGTAGTCCCAAGCATAACAAGGAAGTGCTTCAGCCCCGTAGGTAACTGGTGTATAATATGGCTGACTAACACAATGCCCATCAGCACCAATATAAGTTCCTGTAGCATACGGATTATAGCCAGGATAGTAATACGCTACTGAACTGTGATTTGTCTGCAAACCCTGCATCGCAAGAGAAAGAGAAGCTCAGACCAAATTGTAAGGTAAGCATGTAGACAACGCTTCATTTCACAAAATAAAGTTAAATCCCATTGTATTTACCGTAGATGATTGATCTCTTCCATCATCAGACGGAGTAAAAGACACATTGTAGCCTGCAACAGAAAGCCAGAATTCATTATAATTTCTCAAAATTTATTGTAGGTCGGATGATCAAGCAGAAGTCGGAATTATATTCAAAAGAGAAAAAACAGGGTAAGCTCAATCATGTCAAACAGTCAAATATATTCTCGTCATTTTCAAGCACAGTGAGATCATTTGGGTCCATTGCCAATCACTTAGTTAACGAACATATATTAAATCATTGATTTTAGTTTCCCGAAAGGCGCAACAAGTTAGATACTCATTAGGGTGGTTTCAAGTTAGTTGAGTCCAAATGAGGATGAGGACTCGGGTTGGGTAAGTTTCCCGATAGGCACAACACTAGTGATTACATACCTCCAATCTACGAGTAATCCCAATTTCTTTTTCCATCTCCGTTTTAACAATAGTTCTATCATTTCATTTTAGGGTATGGACCCACAAACTTTTAATACTTCCTCCCTATGAACACGCCATTTAAGTAACATTTCAGTAACATTTCATTTTGGATGTACGTGATCCTTGAAAGCATAATAAGAATCAGTGGTACTTGTATTTGAAATTTACCGGATCAGACGTTCAATACTAAAATATAGTATTTGCATTCAACTTCAAGCACAATTATTATTCATGATCATTAGCAAGAATGAATCCTAGATTTAGAATAAGAATGAAAGTACACCAAAGCGCTTTACAAAAGGTAGAAACCCTCAAAGTTCTAACCTGGATAATAATAATCATAATAGCTAGTAGGTGGATTATCAACATCTTGCCCGGCCACGGACTCTTGACCAGTCTCACCTTTGATGCTTGAGGCAGCATACTGGTTAGATGAGGTTGAATCAGATGTGATCCCATTCTTGGAAGAAACCTAGGTGAATTCCAAGCAATGGCTAGTGAGATTTTCAGTCATACTTTGGTCCATCAAAGACTATGCTAGGCTAAAATGGAATATGCATAACCTATGTTACTCGGACTCTTCATTTTGCTTCACGTACCCGTGTATGATCCTTGATTTTCGGACATAGGTATAGCACTTAGACATTTCATGTTAGACGTATATCCGACACTAGGACACATACGAGTATCCGACATCAATACCCAAGTCCAAGTAACATAGTGAATACCAAGAAAAACGAAATCTAGTATGCATAAATAAAACTGAATACAAAAATTGAAATAAACTTATCCCAATTTCCATAGCAAAGCACACTTACTGTAGGCTCTTTAGCAGATTGGGAATGGATCAAGCCTGAATCCACCACTTTAGCTATTTCATGAAGTCAAGAAAAACATTCTTCTTAAACAAACTAATGCCCCATCAAAAAAACATAGAAGCATAGAGAATCAACACATTAAATCATATGCAAAACTCCCAAGCCGTTCGAGTTGCGACCGACAAATGAACACAATTCTTTTCAGCCCACCTTATCCTCACTCATGTGCACCTTGAAAATTTTGTAAGAGTTTGCCTATCCTAAGATAACTCCACCACAAACAAGCTCAACAATAAAATTCATAGCAAAGAGTTTCCTCGGTATTATAGATCCTTTTTAAACTCCTTTTTTTCCTTGGTGATCTCGATCGGGTATCAAACTATGCTACACTCTATGGGAGATTCCAAGCATGTTCAGCATGTTCAACCACACAGGGCCCCAAAAAATTAGGAGCGTCAATGTTAGATTACTTAGTATATGTTAAGTGTTTAAAGATACAAAATTGTTAGAAAAATATCATAACTTTAAAAATTGCACATGGCATTTATAAAATTTCTCAATTTTTGCTCCGCCCCTCACTCCTACAACATGAAAATTCCATTGAAGATTATGACACAAAACAAAACAAGATGACATGATTGATAATCATAAAGAAAGCCAAATACTCCTAGAAAGCTAGTATAGCAAAAAAAACAAGCAAACTACTTTCATCTAATGGTTACACTTTTAACCCCTTAACAATAACAATCAAATAGAAGACTAAGCAACAAAAAACACTAAAGGATACATTGCTCTACTGGCTTTTCACAAACCATCCTTCCTCCAAGTATCACCTATTACATTATAAAGAACATCAAATCAAAACCAAATGAGAAAAAACAGTCTTTTTTGTTATTTATATATCCAACTAAATGCAAATTAAGTAAAACTAATTATATGAACAGTACACAGGATTTTTTTATATCAATAAAGGTACCCTTTTACACTCAAGCATATAAAAGTATTATGTTTAACAAGATATATTCAAATTGGAAAACATAGAAAAAATGTTTAAAAATTGAGAAAAATGTCATTTTCAGTATCAAGAGTATATATGGGGACATTATTGTGACATATATATAACTAACAAAAAGCAAGTTGGTGCAAGGAGGATTGAATTTGCATCACTAATCAAGAAAGGTAAAAGATTCTATCTTTAATATGATAAAGAGCTATAAGATACAAATAATTGCTTACATGATATAACAAAATAGTCAATTTTTGAAATATCAAAATCAAAAGATAGAAAATTCAAAACAAAATTTGCCTAGCTGATAAAAAATTGGAACAAGACAAATCAAAAGGAACACATCAGAATCCAGAAAATTCCCTTGAAAATATCTAAAATAATATATTTCTAACCAGAAAAAAAAAGGAATTTAAAGATCAAGAAAAATCATGGGTTTTGACTAAAATTCAATATTTGGTCAGAAAAATCATATTCAAAGCTTGGGGAAACTCCTAAAAAATTAAAAAGTACTAAAAATAAGACTTTAAAGATCAATAAGAATCATGGGTATTAAATAAAAATCATTTCTAGGTCAGTAAATTCATAGAAGTACATAAAAACTTAAAGAATTTATTTTTAAAAAGCAATTAAGAGTACTAAAAATCAAGAAGATTCATGGGTTTTTGACTAAAAATCAAATCTTGGCGGAAAAAACTTTTTAAAAATTAGGAGTAAGTAGAAGTGAAGAATTAAGTTGAAAAACCCAATAGAAAGAAGAGAAAGGAACCTGGTAAAATTGGATAAAAGATCAATTTGAGAAGGAAGAACCCTAAAAAATTGATCTTGGATAAAGAGAAGCAGCAATTCCCAGAAATTGGGGAAATCCCGCTTTGAATTTGAAGGGAAAATGGAGGAAGGAGGAAAGGGAAGAGAAAAAAAGAAGAAAAGAGTATAAATAGGAATCTAGAAACCCTTGTGTGTTTTAATCCAACGGCTCACAACAATTCCCTACTCTTGTTGATGTTTACTAATTGGTAAGATTTTGTGGAACTTGGCATTTGTTTGTGGTCTTGCCTTGAGTCTACCTACTACCCCAGATTTCCTCCGTTCTGAAATACTTGTTACATTTCAATATTGAACGTTATTCATCACTTAAGCTTATTTTGTATGTAACGGCTAATATATAAGCTAAAATATAATCATGTGGGATCTTGTTTGAATATTCTAATCGCATCATCATCATTGTACCCAGTATTCTCGCTCATAGAAACTATGCTCAGGGTCTGGGGAGGGAATAACGACGACAATTCATACTCATAAGGAGAGTGCGATTAAAGAGTTCTCCGGCTCGAGAAAGGTCTTCCATAATATTAACTTTTTATAATTTTTAGATGTGTATAATTTGACATATAAATGAATAAAGTAACACACTGGATTGCGTAAAAGTTAAATGTAGCAAGTATAATGGAACGGAGGAAGTACTTCCTCGCTTCTAAAATACTTATACGTTACAGTTATTGGTACTAATTATTGTTTTAGGTTATTTTATATATTGCGACTCTTGTGTAAGAAAAAATACAATTAAGTGGGATCTTTTTGAATCGTCTACGCATACTTTTCTAATATAAACATTTTGTAATTTTTAGATGCAACTATAATAAAATAGAGGACTCCTTTTTTGCTTGTGTTTTCCTTTTATTTAAGGTATGAGTTGTCGTCGTTCTTTCCTCCCCAGACCATGTTCATAGTTTTCTATGAGCGAGATACACCGGGTAGGATGATGATGATGATTATATAAGTAAAAATATTGTCAAGTGGGATCTTGTTTGAATCGTCTAATCGCATACTTTTACAATATTAACTTTTTATAAATTTTAGATGTGTATAATTCGACATATAAATTAACAAAATAACACATTGGATTGCGTAAAAAGTCAAATGTAGTAAGTATAATGAAACGGAGGAAATACCTCCTCACTTCTAAAATACTTATATGTTATAGTTATTGGCATTATTTACTATTATTTTAGCTTATTTTATACATTGCGGCTATTGTGTAAGAAAAATTATAATTAAGTGCGATCTTTGCAATCCTAGCCCTCTCATCTTCTCAACCAAAAACGCGAAAAATAAAAATGAAAATTCAAACACCGCCAACAAAAGAGGAGACGACTAACGAAAACCCGACATCGGGGGAACATTTGAATCTAGATGGAAGGATCAAAATCTCCAAAACTTGATTTCTGATTTTACTCAATCTAGTACATAAAGCAAAACTGACTATACAATGCATAAAACTAACAAGTCTTATTAATACAACCAGGATAAGGGAAAGCCATTCTTTGCATCACTACCCATCTAGCAAGAGCTCCTATAACTACTGTACACACCTATACTTGTCGACTTTCGACTTTCGTCTGTTTCCCTCGAATTTTCTAGTTTTGTTTCACATTTACAACCACCAGATTTACATCTTTCCTAAACCGATCTCCTAACTTCTGAGCCATACCGACCTCCGGGCAAAAGACCATTGCTACCCGCTGAACTACCCATACCAAAAGCCAAATCACGAACGAGAAATTTAGACTGTTTTCAAACCAATCTCCTAACTTCCGAGCCATACCTAGCAGCTTCCGGACAAAAAGCCATTGCTACCAGCTGAACTACCCATACCGAAAGCCAAATCACGAACGAGAAATTTTAAACTGTTTTTCCCCATATACTCCATTATTTCAAGACATTCCTGTAAATCCGAGTCACTTACTAACATAACCCATTCTTCTTCATCGTCTAGGTACTTGAGCTGAAAGGTACCGCGTTGAATCTTGAACCGTGTTGCCACTTCTTCATAGAGGTGAAGGCATCCGGCAGAAGGTTCAAACTTGAATCGAATAGTGTCTTCTTTATACGTTGCTTTGATCGTGATTCGCGATCCGCTACTTTCATTGCTCGTTCTATCCTTGAGTTGCCTCTGCTTATCGTTACTGTTAGGCGAGCTCGACATAGAACCCGAGGCATTTGACGAGTCTGTCATACTTGACGAAGTCGCTTGGTTGTGCTCGATCAATCCATCGTCATTTTCCATCTCACTTTGGCCAGCCCTTAAATGACGATATTGGTTGCGATCACTACGTAATCCCATATTGAAATCCGATTTCCGCATCTCTTCAACACTATTGCTCGATTTTTTCTCGACTTGTTTCCGGTTCTCGGAATCCAACACGGATAGACCTTGCACCGCCTGATTTCCACTTATATAGGAATCATTCCGTACTTTAAAATCAGATGTTTCGCTCTTTTTAGCTGCTATGCATTTGCTGGACATGAACAGCGTTTTTTGAGCATCGGGATCCCGAACGACAGACCTTGCAGGCACAAGCTCTCCTGTTGTGGGATCAAACTGCAATCCTCCTTCTACTCCCTCGACAGAATCAAGAACGGTTTGGATTTTTCTCAGTGAGCGGTTCACCTTATTTATCTTCCGTGAAGGCCATCTTGAGATGCCATGTTGTCTGCATATCCTCTTCAACGTCGTAGGGCAAACTGTAAAATTTCAGAATTATCAAAACTCAAATTTATTTGAGTAATCTAGACGTTATTTTGCAGAGAACTACCGACGAAAAAAGCGGAGTTTCTCGCAATAAATATTGTGTGGATAATATAGAACTACTTGGGAGTTGGGACTGAATACAGCATATAAGATGAGCGAATTACAGAATCCAAGTTTTAAGTTACATACTGTACCAAAGAGTCTTAACTCGAACAGAATAGCATTATCGACAAACAAACGTGAGAATTCATCAATAACAAACATTATAAGTACTTTATTTGGCCCACCTTATAGAAGTACGAATCTACAATTGAGACAATTGATTCCAATGATCATCCACATATAGTAATGGTGGGTCCAGGTTGGGCCTGTTCCGATTCTGGTTCCATCCAGGTTCGGTTCCTAAAAACTAGAACCTAATTTGGACTGTTGGGTTCGGTTCCTTGCCAGTTCTTAGCCGTTCAACTCCCAGGTCGGACCATCAATTCAGTTTTATTTTTTGCCTCAAATATAAAAAAACATATAGTACTCCATTGTTTCTCGATCGTGATTGAAATATTTACTATTCTTGTTTAGGTTTAATTTAATTAAAACACTCAACAAAGTTCACGGCTGCGCGGTACGGTTCCTACCAACGGTTCCACGGGTCCATCAGATTTTTTGTAACCATAACGGTTGCGGTTTGGGCCAGAGTTCCGATCTGCAGTCTGGCACCAATTCGGTTCCAGGTAACCCGGCCCGTGGCCATCACTATCCACATAGGCACATATATCATGATTCGTAAAGAATAGTCTTCATTGCCATTAATGATCAACAATAAGAGTGCACTAAAACTACTCATAAAACCCACAAGAGAAAGCAGAAGACCTTGACTAAGCCAAAACTAGAAATATTATGAACAAAAAGAAGACGTGTGTCGTATAGTGTAAGCTATAAATCAAACACTTCATCTTAAAAACAGTTGAATGACAAAAATTATAAGACGAAATCTCACCACCAATACTTTTTGCAGCATCCTTGAGACTCCCAGAAAAATATTGCTGCAGAACACTGAGGCTTACAGTTTTCTCTGCTGTGCTTCGCTTCTTCTCCATTGGCCTACTTGAACCACTAGCCTACAAAAACAACAAATGATTACTAGAAACTCTTACATAGTTACATAAGTTGAATGATTTTCGGTCACCATCCCTCCTCCCAACACCTGGGCCTCTATGAACATAAAATCATTTTTTAACTGAATTATCATTACAAAAAAAAAATCAAATTGCAAAGGACATTTAACTGAATTATCCATGACCTACGAGAAAAAAATAGTCGTCTAAGAATAAACACGGGTGATGAACTGGTGATTGAAAAATGAAATGGTCTTAAATAGCGAAGAACATGACAACGAGTTGAGTCATAGCTAACCTATGATGCTTTTAGTTTTTTGAAAAGAAAAAATAATATTAGCCACAAAATTAAGACGGAATTGCGATGAAAATGGATTGTCACTGGTTCATTGCTAATGTCTAATATCAAAAATAACATTTCAATGTCTTCTCTGGCTTCAAGGAAAGCAACTCCTTTTTTCTTTAATTTTCCTCGTATTTTGGGGATTAGTGGAGATAAATGAAGAAACTTGGGCATTAATACAGATTGGAGATGAGACAAGTAATGGAGACGAGTAAATGGAGATGAAGACAGAGGGGCTGTCTGTGAAGGTGACGAAGGGAGGGGTGGAGGTTGGGAGTGGGATTAAGGCGGTAATGGAGGAAAAAATTGGAGGTCGCAATGGTTTAGAGGGAAGGGAGGGGTTTGGGTTTTTAGCGGGTACGGAGAATGGGTGTTTTCTGAAATGTGAAGACCTAGCAGCGAAATGGCCGACGCTGAATTTGGAAATGGCGTCCAAAAGTTTTGTCGTCAGTTTGTTGCTAAATGGCATCTTTTAAGCGTCAAACTTTTCTTAGCCACGAGCAACATAGTGATAGTCCAAAATTGTCGCAGGTGCGTCTCTAAGCCAAAATAGCGACCAATTGGGATCTATAAATTACATAAGAGCAGTATAATACTATAAACTGTCCAACTGTTAATCTGAGGATAGCTCGACACATTACCTGCTCAAAAGGGCCATCTTCTTTGGAAGAACAATTTCTGATGCTGGATCGATCCATAGCCAATTGTATATCCATTGTAAACGAGTCTGAGGAACTTGTCAATGGTAGATCCTTCGTAAAAAAGCTTTGGGATACTCCAAAAAGTTCACCTTTAGAATCTGAAGAACCAAGCAATTCTGCATCCGAAACCGTCCTCAAACTCCTACAAAGTCGTTGCATAGTACCGGCTAGGCTATCCAACAATAGTTGCTGCTCCTTGTTTCCGGTAATATTTAGAGGAAGAAAAAACTCTAATATATAATCATCAACTCCGGTATATGTGCTCCTAAGCCTAATTGCAACAGCAGCATTTAGTCCAAACTTCCTAGCATGCTGAACGAGCGGATATTCACTAATATGGTAACTTTTCACATCCGGGAAGAAGAACGGAAGATTCGATTGGAGGGCTTTTCCGGCAACACCTTGCCCTTCTTCAAGAAAATGTTCGGCACATGCATGGACAAATTCTTGCATATCTTTATCGTTCACATAACAAGCACTCTCTTCAATGCACAATACCGATTTCTTGTTCAGATTAAAGCTATTGTCTTTAACTTGTATCTGAAAAATCTGGTGACCATCTTCCTCTTCAAAAGTACAAGGGATCCATGTAAGTGCTAATGGCAATCTATGTGCATGGCATACAGCTCGTAACACATCCGTTATCTCCGCCAAGGCAGTCTTCTGGTTCATTGAAAGATGCTGCAAGTGCAGAATAAGGGAAATTTAAGGATACAACTTAAAGAATAAGATATTCGAGAAGGTGAGTAAAAGCAGTTTGTAAGAGTAGATAACATATCCTGGGGCTGCCAAGGAACCAGCTCAACCAAAAGCTTAAGTTGATGGTTGAAGCCCTCCCATATGTTATAAACTCTAAAACGCCCCCTCACACGAGAGCCCTTTGGGCTAGAAGTGCGGATGCAGTTTAGGCCCTTCTCATACCTAATGCGAAATATTCCACTTGAATTTGAGAGGTGGTTGAGATTCAAACCCGTGATCTCGTCACGTTGGCTTCAGACACCATGTCAATGAACCAACTCGACCAAAAGCTTAAGCTGATGGTTGAGGACTCGGATATGTTATATAAACACAGATAATCTAAAAAGGGTACTTCAATGGTCTATAATACCTGAAAAAGAAGTCGAGGAGGTTTAGTTGTTCTCAAATCTACTGCCTGATATGATCAACAAAGATTAGGACATATTAGAGAGGCTCAAAAGTTAGAAAAGGTAAAGTATTCGTTTCACAAATAAACCCTTGAGACCCTTTAGCACATAATTTCTACTTTGAAACTATCTCTGTAGATAGTTCATTTTATGACTGAGAATATCAAGAATATTTGACAGGGAACATTCAAGTATAATAGCAAATCAGATGTAGATCCAAGGGTGGGAACATGCAGATAACACTGAGGTACAGATTACATAATTCGAAAAAGACGGACACAGCTTTACAAACATAAAGGGTCAACTAAACATTGATAACATGCATATAACACGAGTTACTACCAGAACACGCGACCGCCCATACAGGGAGCTTCAACGTAAGAAGTGGACGCTTGGTTTCAGTTAATGCCAGGAATTACAACCAAGTCTCAAAATCTGGAAAAAAAAATTGAAACAAAAGGACAAAAAAATAGTTCACCACCTGTTAAAACAACACAAAAAGATAGTTGAAGAGCTCCAATACTTGAAAGTTCAAACAACTTCCATCCAAACAAAAGAATGAAACAAGTTAAAAGAACAAATACTCCAACGTCTAAACAGTGTAACATATCATCATCATCATCATCCTCATCATCATCATTAATAACCCTTTATCCCACTCGAAAACAGGGTCTGGGTGAGGGAAGATGACCAATAATCCATACTCGTAATCTCTTCAAAAAAGAGGACTCGAGGAATGTGGTCAATTTTACCCTCAAAAAGTTAGTGTACCATATGTATATATGATAAGATAGTATATATTGATAACTGACCTCAAGAGCTCGGCAAACCGACTCCATTTCTAAATCAAAGTTAGATTTTTCTCTTACAGTGACAAGCTCCAAAACAGCACAACACGACCCTTCTGGAGTAAAAACCGGTAATGCAACAGATCCACGAACTTCATGATTAACTGCGTGTTGAACTCTTAAGTATTCAGCTGCATTATAATAGCTAACATTTGAAGTCCATTCCGGCATCTTAGAGATAAACACACGCCCAGGAAGCCCCGGAAAGGAATCCGGTTTCTGCTCAATGGAGAAAGTATATGACCTTGATACTTCCCGATAACCCACCAACATTTGATCAAGCAAGTATGGCTGCTCGCACGTGCTCAACATGTAATGATCTTCGGATCTTACAGGAGCCCATACTTGAGCCAAAATCCCTCCCCCAGATGACTCCTTAAAAAGTGATAAAGCACGGAGCAACTTCTCGGGTAGTGAATGACCAAAAGGCCTAGGAACTCGATTTTGTGACAGTGCAGACCCATTTTCTTGTTTCGACCAAGAGTTGCTATCGTCTAAAGAACCCACAAGAGGACTAAGTTGGGAATCTTTATGTGAGAAAACGATTTTATCAGTATAACTAAGAGGACTTCCATACAAATTCAGAGTAGTGCACCCATTATCACTAGTGGGAAAAGCAGAAAGTTGTGAGTCATAAGAAGTATAATTTGGAGGGATGGATGGAAGAGATGAATACATATAAGATGCAAATAATTGCTCGTTCGAAGACGGGTTATTGCACCATGAATCATAACCATCTAAACTCATCATCTCAGACATGTTTACAAATTGATCTTCAGTTGAATTTATAGCTTCATTATCAACCCCCATAGGGATATCAGATGATTGAGAACTAGTACAAGCCCAAAAACTATTACCCTTTTCCTTATGTGAAAATGAGTATTCCATTGAAATTACTTCAAAAATTACCTCTTAAAACACCCAAAATAAGAAGGAATCTATGAAGAAGACAAAACAAGTATTTGCTTTTCCACAAATGGAGTCTTCAATGTTTTTGTCCATATGCACCTAGTTTAATTGGGCAAGTAATCAGCTGATAATGACTTAATTTATAACTTTAAACTCATCAAACTTGCTACTCAACAACTTCTGAGTCCTGAATGACCTAAGGAAAAAAAAAGCAAAATATAATAAAGAATATCAAAGTCAATGAGATCAAAATATCACATAGGACTATAGGAGTACTATGTGCGGAGTAAAAATTGACAAATTCTTTGAAAGCATGTGCAAATTCAAAAATTATGGTATTTTTCTAACAAGTTTGTATACACCTAATTTTCAGGGCCCTGTGAAGTCGAACATGCTCAAACTTCCACTGAGGAGTACATTATAAGGAAGCTGAAAAAATCTACACTTTTCAAACAGCAAGCATCTAACAAAAAGTAATTGATTCCATAACCATTATTCCATAAAAAAACCACCAAAATGACATTAAATTTGCAAACAAGAATATGCAAAATAATGAATCTACTTTTACATTAAAGTCAACAATATACATTCAATTTTATTACCCAATGCAAATGTCATTAAGTGGCACCCATCTATACGAATAAGAAAGATGTTGTTTCCGATTGACCTAAGGACAAACATCACATGAACAAGGAGGCACATAATTTACATTAAATGGAGAGAAATCACCCCAAAAGAAACAATTTGAGACCATGATTGAAAAACAAAGAAGAAAGTGGAAATTAAAAGCAAGTAAGGATGATAATACCTTAGTCAACAGATGAACAAACCCAGATACAAGAACCGCAAAACCTTTATAAACCCAGAACACCCAAGATAAATTATTGATCAAATCAAGCTCCAAAACAAACCCAATTCAGATAAGTTTAAATACTCAAAAACCCAGAAAAAAAGGGGGATTAAAAACTGAATTTTCATACAAAAAATCAAAGGCTTCAAAAACCCAGTTCAAGAGGAAAGCACTATTGTAATGAACAACCGACTGATTCAAAAATGACCCAGAAAATCTGACCAAATTTAAGAAATGGGTTTATCTTGAAACTTGAAATAATAACAGCACAGAATACAAAAAGCTAACTACGAACAAAAATGGTGGATTTTGGCGGCGGTCTAGAATGAAAACAAGGAAGGAAATCAGGATGATGCTGATACAAAAAGATTTGAGAAATAAATTAAGAGTATCTGTTAGTTTTGGGTAAGGTTGGATGATGAATTTGATGATGATGTGTTAACAAATTACACCCTACCCACTCGTCATAATAGTTTCTATCAGCGGAATACACAACTCATTACAATAATCTACACCCAAAATTCAATCATAACTTTTAAAAGCGGAATAATTTGTAGATTAATTTGTAGATGATATGATGATGATGATGTGTTAACAGATTACAGCAAGTATAAAAGATTGAATTAGGGATTTGAGAAGAGAAAAAAACAAAAGAGGGAAAAATTAGTTGTCTGATTGTGGTAGATCCATATACACCGCTTTTTGTTATGTGTAGCCAAATTTGTTGATGTCATCAATCATCATATTGTGGGATTCCATGTTTAGATAATTGTTTATTAAGGTATGACATAGTTATGTTAATTAAGCTTTAAATATTCCAACATGATCATCAAATATCAAGGTCTTAGATCCCCATTATTATGGTATAAGACTAATTATAATGGTGGATTACATCTTCGAGTATAAATACGCGCATTTAACATGCTTGTATTGGGTGTAAATATTTAAGGGGGTGAAAAAAGTCAAAGTAAGAAAATGAAGTTGATAAATGAGAAATTAGTGAAATTTTGTATGTTGTAGAGGTGGAAAAATCGTTGCAAAGTTATGAAAAATGAAGGGAGCTCTCAATTTTGTGGGGTAAATATTTATCCTAGGAGAGGGTGGAGGAATGTATTACCTCCATAATAGGGGAAATTATCTTCTTTTGCCTTCATTATTTTTATTTTATGCTCATTTTACCTACTTAACAATTATCTCAACTACTTCAAATGCATCTCTATTTGCTTTCATTTCATTAGTTTGACTTTTTTTACTCCCTTAAATATTTACACCCAATACAAGCATGATTGTAACGTGTGAATTTATACTATGTTTCGATAATAATGTTAGAGGAATGAAAAAAAAGGGGAAGGGAGAGGAAAAGAAGATAAATAGAAAAAAGGAAATTCATATTTGTTATTTAGGATTATGAATAATGAAAACAAGAGAGTTGAGATTTTCCTCTTTAACGTAATGTTTGCATAACAAATTAAGAGAAAAAAAACAAAGGAAAAGAAAAGGAGGAGAAAACGAAATAAGGGGATGGGTAAGAACGAAATTACGTTTTTTACAAAATGTGTTCATGTTTTCCCTTTTATAGTGACTTTTATGATTATTTTGTTTTTTAGTTAGATGTTTGGATTGAGAATTAGCTGATACATGATATATCTATGTCATAGAATTGGTAACCCCTTTGCATAAGTTTTGGAATTGAGATTTAAGTTTCTTGAGAAATAAACCATGTGATGATCCTGTTTACTCAGTCAACGGTAAGTCGGGTTGTTACATAAACTGAGTCCCCTTAAATCTATTTTCTTCTTTTTCAATAGTAATGCTTATGATGGTTTTTTTATAAGTGCAATTTTTTGCACTTATTCTGATGTATTATGATTATCACTCCTTTGTGATGGATGTTGTTTTTATTTTCAAGGATTTATGTTTTTTTTTTACTGATTTTGAGGGGGTTTGATCGGTATAAATTCTTATAGGTTTGATGATGATGGAGCTTAGTAATGTCATTTTGATTAGGTATAGAGAACTTTGAAAGGGAAAAAAAGAGAAGCAAAAGGGCAAAAAAATATTCATAAGTAATGAGTTAATGACTTTGAATCTTTGGGTAGGGATGAGCAATCCTAGATATCTAATCTGATTAGCTCGTATACCTAATGCGTCTCTCAGAGATAACGTTTCTCACAACAATTTGTCTTAATATAATAATTGTATCCAATCCCAATGCAACTGGATATCCGAAAAAGTCGAATTGGATATTTGGACTATTCGTTATCCGAATTGATTGAAGTTATTAACAACATTTGAATTGGAAGTCCGATATTCGATAATCGATATCCGAGAAAGACTAAATTTCAAATTCAATTTCAATTACCTTAGACTTTAACCAAACAAATCAAATAGAGATAATAATTGTATTAGTTGAGATATTCAATTCATGTATGGAAAGCTTATCATGAGACCAAATCACACGAAACTAGCTCACCCAAATTTATCATATGATTTCTCTAATTGATCATTTAAAAACTGTAAGTGATAACTAATCACTTAAACAAATAAAAAGAGATCACATTAAATTTATAAGTGATCAATTAAAGACAATAAAGGTTTATTGGGTCAACGTAATAGTAATGAGACAGATGAAACTTGAAAATATATGTATATTTTCTCTGTTTTTTATTTGTTCTTTCCATTCACTTGTGCAGATCAAATGCAAATTTAAAAATCAAATAATGTTAATTGTGAGTATTTCTATCAAGATTGCACTAGATAGTGCCCCGCGATGCACAACTTTATTAAATTTATTGACATATTATTTAAGAAATTACAATTTTAAGAAAAAATTTTACATTATAGTTATATCTCATTTCGGTCTAAATATATGTATAAATTACATACATTTTTTGATTTGTATCATACTTTGCATTGTGCGTAGATGATTGTGAAAATTTAGTTCTAAATTTAACAAAAATATTTATGTAAAATTATTTTATAGAATTTAAAAAAAAATTATTTGTCATAAAAATATAAGTAACTTGGTAGTCACAACCTAAATGATATTAGACTTATGCATTGCATTTAAGTAATCAATTTCATTGGTACAAACAAAAAAATCCTCATAAAAGTATATTATTTTTTAACCAACTTAAAATATCCAAAACACTTAAATAATACTCCTTTAATAAATAATATTGATAAGATTTTATAAATAATTGAAAAAAATAAAATAAAATATATAGATTTCTAACACATTAAATGATGTGACCTAAAAACTAAAAAGTACTCCTATAACATCAATATGGATAACATTATAGTCATAGTTAGAAAGTAATTAAGTCAAAGATATTAATTAGTGATGATGTCATCATTGAGTTTGGGAGAGAAAATTTGTATTAAGATTGTGACACGTAAGCAATATTGATTAGTGATGATATCAGCGTGTTTTGTTTTAGTAATGGTTATAGATTGGTAACAAATCATAATGAAAATTTAATATTAAAATTTTTAGGAAAAATTGTCATGAATAATTCTTATTTTTAACGGTTTCCAGTGAATAACCCTATACTTTTGATTATTCATGAATAATCCAAACTTTGCAATATTTTTGCTCACAACACCCCCTCCTCAAAGTGAACGGGTATAGCAGGTAAAGGTCCGTTTTGTGGCCTGTTTTTACCTTATAGTTGGTGCCTTCATGTTCTTAAGGTTTGAGTTAACAATGGAGAAATGAAGGTAACAAAGAGGAAGATGAAAGCAACAACTATAAGGTAGAAAACAAGCCACAAAACGGACCTTTACCCGCTATACGTCACTTTGAGGAGGTGGTGTTGTGAGTAAAAATATTATAAAGTACGGATTATTCATGAAAAGACTAAAAAGACAAAAAACGCTAAAAGTAGAGATTATTGCTGATAATTTTTCTAAATTTTTAAATTTTATGTGGGAAAATACTAAAAAGCCATCACAAAACCCTAGCAATAACATTTCTTCCAAAACCCCTCATTTGATTCAATATTCCAGAAGCTGCCTTCTTCCAGTTCCTCCATTTTTGTCTGTGCAAGGTATTTTCTCTATTCCTTTTTCTTCTTTAAATCCATTGGTTTTCCTATAATTTGGGGTAAAGTTTAATCGGCAATGTTTTGGAAATTCAAAAACTGAAATAATTAGGTTTGGAACCAAAATAATTGAAGATTGCATAGATAGGCCAATTTGATTGATAATATCTGCCCAAAACCCTAAAAGCCACGAATATAGCCCTAATTCATTCTTTCCTGGCTACATTTCCTCATGTATTCCATCAAGAGATAGAATAGAAAGTCACGCACAGCCCTAATTCTTCATTTCTTTAACAATCTCTTCATCTTCTCCTTTGATCTTTAGTACTTCTACTCTTCAAGGTTAGTCTAATTTTCGTTTAAAATTAAGTTTGGGTCTTTAATCTATACATAACCCTGATTTGATTGTTGCTCGACACATAACCCTAATTTAATTAAAATTAGTATGGGTCATTTTTGTTCCACGCATTACCCTAATTCATTTGTTGTTGGTTCTTTAATCTCCATTGCTTTTGTTCTTGTTTGTGTTGTGTTCGTTTTGTGTTTGGTTAATCTGTGCTGGTTTCCATTTTTTTTGTTTTGAAGTATTTGTTTTCGTTTTGTATTTTTTTTTTTACTTTTGTTGTTTATAATATAGTCTGATGAATTTCTTGTTTTTTTTTCTTTCATTGTGTTTTTGTTTTCGTTTTTTGCTTTATTTTTTTAACTATCTGTATTGATTGTTTATAATACAATAGAGACTTTAATAATCAAAAAATGAATGCCTCTTTTGAACTGATATGCAAATCAAACGTTTTTCTATGTTTTGTTCTTTATTTTTTGGTTTATGCTATTTTTTCAATGTTCTTTATTCTATTAAATTTCGGTCTAGGCGGTGTGGGTTCGGTTTGATCTGTTAAATTGTGATTTGGTGCGGTTTGTTTAAAAATAAATTAGGTTTGGATTTTGACTGAAAAATTGAAAACCGAATCAAATATGGGAGTTGTAATTCAATTACATTTTGTGTAAACTTTCATTAAATTTTCATCTCCTATGCTTTTCCGAAAATTGTCAACCTAAAAACTCTAAGAATAAGTAAATCCTAGCAAATAGGAATTCTAAGAGAATTATAAGGAAATCAAACAACTTCTTTGTTCCAAGATCTATAATCCATGAATAAATATTTAGTATTTCCTGGTTTAGGATTGTTTTTAGCCTTTAGGTTTTGTGTTTAGATAGATTAGTCCTCATTTTGGGATTTTATGTCGTGATATGTATTCGTATGGTCTTTGAAAAGGAAATATAGGTAGAATTCTGTAGCTTAAATTTAGTTTCTGTAGCTTAACTTTGGACAAACATGAAGACTAGTTGACTTTAGGGTATCTTTATATTTGTTTACTAATGTTATTTCCTATCTTCCCTCTTGATTAAACTAACCTAGAAAGTTCAGAAACCAATATTTTTCTACATAGTTGTTTAGTGTTTCTCTTTAAACTCTACTCCCTTAGTTCCTTTATGCATGCGTCAAATACCCCATATACTAACACATCACTTGGTGAAATTGAGCAAAAAATCATGGATGGTGGGGGTGTTTCTCGAGCATACTTTAGTCTTAGTCTGATGGATATGTATATCTATGACAAGTTAGAATGTTAGGCGGACTTTTATACCCATACTTGACTTGATTACTTGTCCTAGTGTGACTATTTCAAAAAAGTTCCAATATTTTGAACTAAGTTGAATTTTCCGGCTTGGATACTTTACGAAAAGTTCCAAGTGTCCTTCCCATGTCCTAGTGTTAAGGGTTTGAGACGGGTATTTGAAGTCAAGTATATATGCGGCATCATTCTTACTTGCAGGACATTATGCTTTTTATATTTTCAGCAGGTTTCATGTGTTTGTGGCTTTGTGCTGATGCTATTGCTTAACTTATTCATTGTGTATTTTTCATCTGTAAACTAGTGAATGATACATGAGAATTGCAAAAATAAGAAGTATTTTTGAAACCTCTGAGATGATATATCTTATATTTCATTTGTTACAGGATGGCAACGAGTCCAGAAACTCTGCAATTTTTATCTCAATGTTTTTCTAACACTCTATCTCTATATCCCGAGTCTCGGCGTGGGGCTGAGGCAAGTCTAAGGGAGGCAGCCGAGCAACCTAATTATGGGCTGGCTGTTCTTACACTAGTACGTACACCGGGCATTGATGAGGGGATCCAGCAAGCTGCGGCAGTGAACTTTAAGAATTATCTTAAAGCTCGATGGGCACCAGCTACAAGGCGCTCTGAGCCCAATGTTCCCTTGCCGAACCCTATTCCTGATGATGAAAAAAAGCTAATTAAAGAACACATTGTATCTCTGATGTTGGAGGCAACACCTCGTATCCAAGCTCAGCTCAGTGATGCTTTGGTAGTCATAGGCAAACATGATTTTCCTAGGCAGTGGACAGAATTGCTTCCGATGCTCAATACAAGACTCCAGCTGGCACTCAGCGAGGGTGGTAACTATGCTGCTATAAATGGAATTCTTGGCACTGCCAACTCATTGTTTAAGAAATTTCGACATGGTTATTGGACTGATGATCTGAGATTGGATTTAAGGTATTGTTTGGATAATTTTGCCGTACAATTGTTGCAGTTGTTCTCCCATACTGCATCTCTAATTGATTCAGGTGTAAGTTCTGGTGCTCCTGCGGCAAACCTAAAGCCTCTTTTTGAGTCACAAAGGTTGTGCTGTAGAATCTTCTATTCATTCAACTTTCAGGAGTTGCCTGACCTCTTTGAAGATAACATGGAGCCTTTTATGAATGTTTTTGGAAAATATCTGACTACTACTTACCCATCTCTTGAACAAGGAGGTGAGCTTGCACTTGTTGATAACCTCCGTGCAGCTATTTGTGAAATCTTGACCGTCTATGTTGAGAGGACCGAGGAGCCTTTCGAAAAATATGTGGGTGATTTCGAGAGAGCTGTGCGGAGCCTCCTTGTCACGGTTTCCACATCTTCAGGCCGTGATCATCTTGCTATAACTGCTATCAAATTCTTAACAATGGTCAGCACAATGGCCCACCACTACAAGCTATTTGACGATGCTTCCTTAGATCAGATTTGTCGAAGCATTGTTATCCCTAATGTGATGTTAGGGGAAGAAGATGAAGAGCTTTTTGAGTTCAATTATGTTGATTTTATTAGACGTGATATGGAAGGCAGTGATGTTGATACTAGAAGACGAGCTGCTTGTGAACTTCTTAAAGGAATTGCAACGCACTATAGAGAGAAGGTTGGTCCCATGGTAAACAATGTCATACAGACTATGTTGGGCACATGTGGTGAGAACCCAGCTTCAAACTGGAAATATAAGGACTCTGCTATTTATCTTGTTATATCACTTAGCATTGTGAAAGCTACAGGCCCAAATGTCTTGACGGGATTTTTTGACTTGCAATCATTCTTCACATTAGTGGTTGTTCCAGAGTTGCAGAGTGAAGATGTTAATTCATATCCATTGCTTAAAGCTGGTGCACTTAAGTTTATTACAGTATTCAGAGATCAGCTTCCGAAGTCAAGTGTAATGCCCTTGGTTTCTCAAGTTTTACGATTACTTGGTGCTGAATCAAATGTGGTCCACTCTTATGCTGCTATTTTCTTTGACAAGATCCTGTTGGTCAAAGATGAGGGTGGTAGAGCTAGATATATCGCAACTGATATTGCACCCATTCTCCCTGTCCTTTTAAACAACCTTTTTAGTGCTCTGAAGTTTCCTGAATCTGGGGAAAACCCATATATTATGAAGTGCATTATGCGGGTTCTTAGTGTTGCTGATGTTTCTAGTGATATTGCTGCTACTTGTATGTCTAGCATGGCTTCAATTCTCAACGAAGTGTGTAGGAACCCTAAAAATCCTATATTTAATCACTATCTATTTGAGGCTGTTGCTGTGCTAATAAGGCGGGTGTCTGACAGGGATCCATCTGTTATACCAGTATTTGAAACTAACCTTTTCCCTAGCCTTCAGACTATATTAACAAACAATGTGATTGAATTTTTTCCATACGCATTCCAGCTCCTCGCGCAGCTTGTTGAATTAAACAGACCCCCCTTGCCAGCACACTACATGCAGTTCTTTGATCTTCTTTTGCTTCCTGATTTGTGGACCAAGTCTGCTGATGTCCCAGCTCTCGTGCGTCTGCTGCAGGCTTTTCTTCGGATGGCCCCCAATGAACTGAAACAAGGTGGAAAGCTTATTGAGGTGCTTAATATATACAGCAAACTTCTTACTTCCCCCAGGACAGACGAGCAAGCTTATTTTGTGCTCAACACTGTTGTTGAGAACCTTGGTTACGAAGTGATTGGTGAATATCTTCAGAAAATTCTGGTTTCTTTGTTGACCCGTCTCCAAAGTAACCCATCCCCAAAATTTGTTCGGTGCCTTATCATATTCATGTCTCTATTTATAGTCAAACATGGCTGGAACAATCTTGTTAGCACCATAGACACAATTCAGTCTGGTCTCTTTCTGACTATCTTGGAGATGTTTTGGGTACCAAATCTCAAACAGATCACTGGTGCCACTGAGACCAAGTTGACTGCAGTGGCTTCAACAAAACTCATTTGTGAATGTCCTTCCCTTGCAGATCCTGTAGCTTCTAAAGTATGGGGTAAAATGTTAGATAGCATTGTTACTCTTGTGACTAGGCCAGAAGAAGAGAGAGTGGAGGAAGAATCTGAAGTTCCCGATTTTGCCGAAACTGGAAGCTATTCTGCTACATTTATTCGTCTATATAATGCTAATAAAAAGGACGAGGATCCTCTTAAGGACATTAAGGATCCAAAACAATTTTTGTTTGCTTCCTTGTCAAATTCGGGATTTCTTGCTGGGAGATTTGCACAAGTTATTAGTGAACATGTTGACCCTGCCAATCAATCTGCACTGTCGCAGCTATGCAGAACTTAAAATGCTGCTTAATATGAACAAGTAATGTCTTAAAATCCCTCTTTTTTGTCTTTTTGTAGCACAAAATGAATGTGATTTTGTTTCTTTAATTATAGTTGAGTTTTCTGCTCTTGTTGTGTGTCTATTCCGTGAATGTCCTGCTTAATTTTTTTTTTTGATTCTAGATTTCTAGTCATTCTATTGCTCCCGTGGGCTTTATGTGTAGACTCCAATATATGCTCAAAATGTTACCGAAATCTAGATGCAGAATGGAGTAGTTCAGAATTAATTGATGCATAACGAGGTTGATATTGTTAGTGATCATCTAATAAACGGATTATATCCTCTGAACATATCCGTATGCTTTGTTAAAATTCTGGTAGCATTAGTTTTGTCTTTTGAGACATTATTTGTACATTTTTTTTTACTTTGATGTGATCTACTTCATGCTTATAGTGGCAAAAACTTGAGTGAAAATTTTGAGGGCAAAGTTTAAATCATAAACTTAGGTTAAAATTAAAGTGGGGTTAGAGTTTGAACTCATGACCTCTTATTTATAACTAATTAACTTTACCTCTAAAATAACCAATATTTTATACAACTTTTAAACATGTTTAAAAACAACATTCTATTAGGTCAATGTTATTAAGTGACTTTCACTTAGGATGAAAGTTTGAGGGTCGGATGTACACAATCTTACCCTCATGTAACAGTGTTTTGAACTCCCACCGTTAAGAAAAATTGCCACTGGCTACTTGATTTTAGGCTATTTCATTTGACAATTGATTATGTGCTTTGATAGAGTAGTGCAACAATACGGTTTCGGCAACTCTTGTAAATTAGATATCATGGTCAATATAGAGAATTTCACGGTCAATGCGCCCTATGTTTTGGTCGCGGTACGCCCAAAAACCTTTACAATACGGCTGCGATACTGTGATTACGGCCTTGTTTTCGTTTTTTGCGCTATGAGAGACATTCATTTTCTTGTGTTCTTCCATAAAATTTGGCATTCCTCCAGTTGGTTTATTTTTGTAGTATCTTTATGGTCCTAACATCATTTATTGGTTCATACCTTCCCATACTGATTTATTTGATTGCTTGACTAAGCTATTGTCCGATTGCGTTTTGCAGGTATCATCGTCTATTCTCATATGAATACATTTTCGGGTTCAGGTTGTGTCGAGTATGGATATTCTTTTTGACTGCGAATTAGCAATGTTTGATGTATCGGCTGATGTCTTCTGTTTTATTATCCTCCAATCAATCTCTTTGCTCATATACAATGTCTTGCAAAACAACGACCATGGTTTGTCGAATGAATTGGTCGCTTATTGTATTTGGTCTAGTTTTATGTGGAGGCAGAGAAGTGTATGTTCCAGAAAATTTTCATCTCAATTTTTAATGAGCATTCTGTTAATAGAGTTCTCCCAAGTCGTAAAATTTCTCCATCGTTCTCGTTCTTTTTTTAAGTCGGATGCATTAAGCAAGTATCTTTACTGTTTTCCGTATTGTTATTCCTATCATCGTTACATAGTAAACAATATATGTGTAAGAATTGAAATTAACCTGATGTGAGATACTATAATCATTTTAAACACTAGAATGGATATCTCACCAAGCCTAAAGTAATTAACATAGAAGGAAAAATGATGTTATAAGCAAGTATTGATTTGAAAATAATTACTTACTCCTTGTTCTAATTGAATGTCTTGTTTTCTTTTGCAGATTTGTTGATGCACTATTTCAATTTTAAATATTTGTGATTGTGCATTACTTCTTTTCGAAATGCATACCTTGGATCCGTCTTGATGTTTTGGTCCTCCAATGTATTTCTTTCGATAGGAAATGCATAGAACAATGAAAATCGGAAGATAGAAAGACAATTTAATCTGTTTATGCAATGTACAAGAATGACATGTAGAAGAAGTTTTGTGGCAATCAATGAAATGACACGTGCTTAAAGACTGCAATATATCTTTGCCTGAATGTCCTAAACGGGAATTCCAAACATCGGTAGCACTAGTAGAAAAACCCAAAGGAGGAGAAGAGGAGTTAAAAGTTGTCCGGAGGTCATAATGAAAGGATATAATTCACCAGTATTACACCTAAGAATTTGACACCCATTATCCAAAGCTCTATAGAAAAACCAAGTGGGTCAAACTCAACAAAAACTTAATTGTCATGAGTAAATTTACAAACTTAAATTAAATTTTGGGAAATTATCAATGGTACCCCTGAGCTTTGGCACTTTATCAATATTACCTCTACTTCTTTTTTATTATCAATGGTACCCTCGTACTATTAAGCGTTTTATAAATTATAACCGTAAACTTTTTAGACTTTTTCCGTCTAGATCGTAACTTTTTTCTTTTTCTTTTATTTTTCAATTCAAAACATAAAAGAAAGTAAGCGGTTTTGAACGGAATAAGTTAAAAAAGTTTGTGTTGTAAAACGCTCAATAATACGAGAACACCATTGATAATAAAAAAACTTAAGGGTACCATTAATAAAGTGCCAAAATTCAGAGGCACCTTTGATAATTTCCATAAATTTTTGATCAGTTTAGGGGCGTAGAGTAAGTTATCAAGATAAAGGGAGGGATGCAGTTGAGTGTGCCCGTAACCATAAACTGGAATCATATGACTATTACCAACATCAATAGCATTATTATCATGATGTAATAAAGAAAAATAATCATTTAATGTACCTCAAAAATGGGTCATATAAGATGTAGCTCTAGTATCCATATAGTATTGATTGTCAAGTGAAGATATAGAATTAGGAGTAGAAGAGGTATGTATGTTACACATTTGATCGGACCCAAGTCCATTAAACTTTTGTTGAGAGTGAGTACTGAGTAGATGATAAAAGGTTGTTGTGGTGCCATAGTATTTGAACAACCCGACTTACTTTTAACTAAATAAGAGAAGTCATCACATATTCATAAAACCAAAACGAAGTAAAAGTCAACATAATAACCTATAATATCGGATCTCACATATCTAAATCCTTATCAATTAAGTGCAAATTTAAAAATCAAATAATTTTAAGGAAAATTTACCCAAAATAATCCAACCTATTTGTGATTTTCCTATAATAATCTCACCTATTGATTAACTATGAATAATCATGATTAATCAATTAAGCGGTCACTGGGTTTTACTTAAGGAAAAAACCCCGCAAAGTTGGAATTATTCATGATTAATTAATAGGTGGGATTATTGTAGGAAAATTACAAATAGATTGGATTATTCTAGGTAATTTTCCTAATTTTAATTGTGAGTTTTTAAAAATTTTAGAAAATAATATTTAAAAAATACTTCCTCCGTTCCATAATACTTGTTATATTTCACTTTTTTACGCAATCCAATGCACAATTTTGATCATTAATATCTTAAATTACACTTATCTAAAAATTATAAAAATTTAATATTATAAAAGTATGCGATTAGACGATTCAAACAAGATCCCACTTGACTATATTTTTACTTACACATTAGTCGCAATATGTAAAATAAGCTTGAACGATGAATAGTGCGCAAAATAGATATGTAGCGAGTATTTTGGAACGGAGGAAGTATATTGAAACAAATCTATCAAAGTTACATTGATAAAAATCATAATCGAAATTTAATACTACCTCCTATTCAGCCCAAATGTCTCATTTAGTTTTTTGGCACTATTTACTCATCACTCTTAATTTGTATTTTACTCTTAATCTATAAGTTAAAACATAATGATGTGAGATTTTGTTTGATTTGTCTAAATATAAGGATTATTAATATCAAACTTTTTGTAATTTTTAATTAAGAATAATTTGAGATATTAAGGGTTAAAATGTTGTCTCGACAAGTGTAAAAAATTAAATGGTATATTTAAATTGAATAGGATTATAGGAGGGAGTACTAAAATTCGTAGATTTTATGAGAAAAAGACTACAAATCCAACCAAAGCTAAAAAAGCCATCACAAAACCCTAGCAATAACATTTCTTCCAAAATCCCTCCTACTTTGATTCATTGTCCAGAAGCCGCCTTCTTCCAATTCCTCCATTTTTGTCTGTACAAGGTATTTCTCTATTCCTTTTTCTTCTCCAAATCCATTGTTTTTCCTAAAATTTGGGGTAAAAATTTATCGGTGATGAATATAGTCTATTTCTGTTTCACTTTCTTTCAATTTCCACAAATTCTCATGTGAAACGGTCTGATCTTAAGATAGTTTGTAACGTTGTATGTGTAAATCCGGATTCGAACCCACTAACTTTCGGAACTTTAAAACTTGTTCATTGTACAGATTTATGGCTATGATTATAAAGAGAGAGGTTGGAGTAGGGAGGTTAATTCTGTTTTCATGGATTGTTTTTTGAAGAAATTGATTATTGCTAAAAATGCCGCTCCCTTTGAGATTTGAAGGTTGAGCTTTCTGTAACTTTTATGGCGTTTTTTCTTTATCTACATATTTCTTTTCAAAAACTTTCCATGTTTAATCGAATTATAAATTGATGGCTTTTTTGCCATCCTCCCTATTATGATGGATTTTCTCTTAAGTACACTTGATATGAGCCTTCTTAATACTTTGCCCCATTTTTCTTGTTTTTTATTTTTTTACTTTATTTTGGCATTTTTATAGAATTGGGTCTTGTCTCACATGTTGATCAATTACCATTCCTCATAAAAGATCGTCGTTTTGATTTGGAAATTCAAAAATTGAAATAATTAGGTTTGGAACCATAATAATTGAAGGTTGTATAGATAGGCCAATTGATTGATAGTATCTGCCCAAAACCCTAAATGCGAAGCATATAACCCTAATTCATTCTTTCCTGGCTACATTTGTTCCTATTGTATTCCATCAAGAGATTGAAAGTCTCGCACAGCCCTAATTCCTCATTCCTTTTACAATCTCTTCATCTTCTCCTTTGATCTTTAGTCCTTCTACTCTTCAAGGTTAGTCTGTTTATTTTTAATTGTTGTTTAATTCTAATTTTCGTTTAAAATTAAGTTTGGGGTCTTTAATCTACACATAACCCTGATTTGATTGTTGCTCGACACATAACCCTAATTTAATAGAAATTAGTGTGGGTCATTTTTGTTCCATGCATAACCCTAATTCGATTGTTGTTTGGGTCTTTAATCTCCATTGCTTTTGTTCTTATTTTTTGGTGCTTTTTTGTTCTTGTTTGTGTTGTGTTCGTTTTGTGTTTGGTTAATGTGTGTTGGTTTCCATTTTTTCCGTTTTGAAGTATTTGCTTTTGTTTTATATTTTTTGTTTGTATTTTTTTTTCACTTTTTTTTGTTTATAATATAGTCTGATGGTTTTTTTGTTTTTTTTCTTTCATTGTGTTTTTGTTTTTCGTTTTTTGCTTTATTTTTTTAACAATCTGTGTTGATTGTTTATAATACAATAGAGACTTTAAGAATCAAAAAAGAATACCTTTTCCGGACTGATATGCAAATCAAACGTTTTTCTATGTTATGCTCTTTATTTTTTGGTTTATGCTAAGTTTTCAATGTTCTTTATTCTATTAAGTTTCGGTCTAGGCAATGTGGGTTCGGTTTGACATGTTAAATTGTGATTTGGTGCAAATTGATTAAAAATAAATTAGGCTTGGATTTTGACTGAAAAATTGAAAACCGAGTCAAATATGGCCTGATATGGTTTGACGAAAGTTCAAACTATTGACCGAACTTTCACCCATACTGATTTTTGTTTCCGTTATTTTCCCAATAATTCAAGGTAAAATTAATGGACAATGTTTAAACTTTATTTCTATTTCCCTCTATCATTCACTTTCCACAAGTTCTCATATAAGATGGTCTCATCTCCAAGACGATTTCTTTATCTCTTTCTCTCTTTTCCTTGTGTGTGTGTACACCCGGATTCGAATCCACGATCTTTTCTATCATTAGAACCGGGTTTATGGGCTATGATTATAAAGAGAGAGGGTGGAGTAGGTAGGTTAATTCTATTTTCATGGATTGTTATTTGAAGAAATTGATTATTGCTAAAAATGCCGCTCCCTTTGAGATTTGAAGGTTGAGCTTTCTGTAATTTTTTTGGCGTTTTTGCTTTATCTACATATTTCTTTTTAAAACTTTCCTTGTTTAATCGAATTATGAATTAATGGCTTTTTTTGGCCATTCTCCCTACTATGATGGATTTTCTCGAAGTACACTTGATATGAGCCCTTCTTAATATTTTACCCCTTTTTTCTATGTTTTTTGAATTTAGTTTGCATGTTTAAGATCTGTGTCTTGTTTCTGCTGTAGATTAAATACCGCTTCCCACAAAGGGTTCTTGTGTTGATACTTATCCACCCTTCGTCTTCCCTGTAATCCAATAAAATTTTATTTTAATTATTTAGTATTGAAAGGAAAAATTATTTTTGCTTTTTGAATACTTTGGAATTTGTTTTCTAGGTTTTTTTGATTGTTTTGGGTTGAAAGTGAAATTCACTTTTTCTCTAGTAGATTTGGGTTCTTGAAGGAATTCTATCAAGTAGAAAAACAAACAATGCCAAAGAATGGAAAGGATAAACTCATGGAAAGTAATGCAGATTTCTTGGTAGGTTTGTTCTTATCAATTACAATTTTTGATGGGTTTTCTAAATTCATAGTTAATTAATGATAATTAATTTCCAACCACAGCCATTAGAAGGTGGTCCGGCTCGTAAGTTTCCCAAAGGTGAAGATTTAGATAACAAAGCTACTGTGGTTTATATTGGAAGGATTCCACACGGCTTCTACGAGGATGAAATGGAGGGTGTGTGTGTTGTCTTTCGCCTTTTGTTATGTATCTGAAATTTTTGTTTGGTATTTTTTGTTGATTAAATTATCTTAACCTTTTTCAGGTTTCTTTCAACAATTTGGAACCATTAAGAGATTAAAAATTGCACGAAATAGGAAGGTAGAATACATTCAATTAATTTGAATTTGAGGTATCCGAATTAATCTTGGTTTTATTTTCGAAAAAATGATCTTTGTACATCTTGTATTGTGCAGTGCATTCCATTTTTCTTGAGTTAGTTATATAATTTGACCTCTTTTTTTGATATATATGTTATGTGCTTTGAATGTTCTACAGACTGGAAAATCTAAGCACTATGGTTTCATCGAATTCGAGTATCCAGAGGTGGTCTCATTTCTCAGACGCGGATTAATATTTGGACTCTATTACCTTCTCTAACTTTTGCCTCTGCTTACAGGTTGCAAAAATAGTTTCAGAATGTATGCACAATTATTTGCTGCTTGAGCACATGCTGCAAGTACACTTAATTCCTCCAGAGCAAGTACATCCTAGATTGTAAGTCTTGTATTACTTTAGATATGAAAGTTAAGGACTGTAGGGCTTGTAGTTTAGTTGTCCTTCCACAGAAAAGACAAGTAAACCCTAAGACTAGTTGGTACTTGATTGTTATTTTGGGTCTACATGAAGCATATGTTGCTATTTATAGCTGTGATTGAACTCATCAGACTGAGCTATCTTTTTTTTTTTACCATATTTATGTGGACTGATAGGGAAGCCTTTTGTTTAAACAGGAAAATGGAAAGAAATCAAGATAAATTGAATGAAATGTTCGTTTCAGGAATTGAAATTGTTTTCTCTTATGCATTTGATTAACAAAAGCATCATCTTGTAGGATTCCCAAACACAGTACCGAAATAAGCTTACTGCTATGGCCTCACTTGCTAAACTACATTCACAATCAATGCGAATAATTTTGTTGATAATTTCATAAACCTGTACAAGATGATTGTGAATATGTGATACTTTGAGGTGCGTGATATTTTGCACTATGCACTATGCGAATAATTTTGTTGATAATTTCATAAACCTGGTGAAGGCGCCTTAGAAACAAGAAAAACAATTAACTCCTCGAAAAAAATCCAGAAGAGAATTCAAGGGAAGAGAAATGAAGAGTAAATATAGATTGTGGCTGCCCATTTTAAATGGGTTTCGCCAAGATCAAATGCTCCTCGAGACGCTCGTGAAAGATACTATGAGGAACTCACATCAAGGATTCTCCTCCCTCCCCAAGCCTAGCCCTTTCAAAGTGTCCATACCATCACCCGCCAATGCGCACTTTTTAAGATCAAATGCTCCTTGAGGCCCTCGTAAAAGGTACTATGAGGCACTCATATTAAGGAATCAACTCGCCAAGCCTAGCCCTTTCAAAGTGTCCCACACCATAACCCACCAAAGAACACTTTTTATGACTCATAGCTCAAACTTGATCAAACTAATTGATTCTTTGCCTAGATGTGTATAGTTTGTTATATTATTTTTTGTTTTGGATTGACATTTGACGATTTAACTTGCTTGAACTTTAAGAAAATTTCAATCTTAATGCATTGCGTTAACATCCACAATTTGCAATTTTTTTAAGTGTTTAATTTTGTCATGCTTTGGGCTGTTTTTAAAGTTTATGTTATCTTTTTATGTAGCTATATATTATTTAATTAACTAGTTATAGTCTTATAGACTTCCATTTTGCAAGTTTAAATGTCCTTTGTTGACAAGTATATCAAATAGGAACTTGTTTTATCACCAAATTGTATTTAATATAGTGTCATGCAGCTTGTTTATCTATATTTCAGGGTTGTTTTCTATTGCATATTAATTCACTCTTATAATCATTTATGCTCTATTGCTCATGTAGTCATGAGTTCTGTGACCATTTATTCGTAGGATCAACTTTGATAATTTTTCCTTCATTATGGTGCTAAAGTGCTACTCCTGAATTGTTTATATCTATGTCTAGCTGATTAAATTTTTCTTACTAGATTTTGGTTCATTTCACTTTCATGCAGCCGCTGACTTTTGTACCTATGTTATTATAGGTGGAAAGGTTTAAATCGTAAGCAGAAGGTACCAGTTGATTTTGTTCAAATAGAAAGGTTTAAGCATAACAAGGTATATGTATTATCAGAGTGCCATAACTTCAATTTAAAAATCTTTTTGATAGTCGTATTAATATAAGGCTGTTCAGGATAGGACACTGGATGAGCACAAGAAATTGCTTGAAGCAATCCTGAAGCGAGACAGGAAACGAAAAAGTAAAATAGAGGCTGCTGGAATTGATTATGAATGTCCTGAAATTGTAAGATCTTTCAACCTCTATTTCCGCATGAGACTTATTTGCTGTGTGGTTGTGCTTATGTATGTCACTTGCAATTTTCCTGTGGACGCAAGTTTCCTGTGTTGCTTTCTATAATGGCTCTAATTGTACATTGAAATGTAGAGGCTATTTATGTTTGTGTGTGAGTTTGCTATTACCCACCACACTAGCCTAGACCTGCTGTTACGTTTACAAATGCAAAACGAGGATTATGGGTTCAAAAAGGAATATCAGCAGAAATCTATTAAGATATAATAAACATAATAGTTTTAGTGATTTACCTTGAAGTTTTTAATAGAGCCCTGATGACATGCCATAAAATTTTAGTGCAAGTATAGGCACAAGTCACAAGTGTTTCTTTAATCCTGCTCAACTTATTGAAAGGGATTGTAAATTTTATATTTAAAAAGGTTATATTTTTTATTTTACCGGTCTCTTACGTTTTGGGGTAAAATTGACCACATTCCTCTAGTCGTTTCGTGAAGGGAGTACATGTATGAATTGTCCATCACCTATTCACCTTCCCTCAATCAGACCTTGTTTTCGAGTGGGAAATTAGGTTGATGATGATGATGATATTTTTTATTTTATGTTAGACATTGTTGCTAACATTGAGGTCCCATAGATAAGGTCAGGTCGTCGTTGGCTGTCTTTGTGTGACCACCTTATTTAGTAATCTCGACATTGGTACCTATAAAATCGATACTTGTGCAATTCTGCTCAGGTTACTCGTTATTTTCATTCTTATTACGATATGTTTTTCTATATTGTAGGAGGGTGCTAACCTGCCCGCTCCAAAGAAAATTAGATTTGATTGACGATAGCTAGTCTTTCTACAAAACGCCAAGGTAAGCGAGCATTGTTTTTACTTGTTTTTCTTGCTTCACAGTCGTCTTATAGTGTGACCGACCTTTAAGCTTTTATGCCCAGTTTTATCTCAGTTAGCAGCTAAATACACTGCACTGAAGTGAATACCAATGAGCTACGAAGCCGCACCGTTTTTGCTGTTATAGGCTTGCTTATTGCTACAAATACAATTGCTCACACAAATTCTTTTCTTTGTGTATTTTTGGGTTCGGGCTGTCTTTTTTACCTTTTGGTATGTTCGACTTCATAATTTTTCGTCTGATTTATTTATAAGTAGTTTTTAGACTCTATTCCGAACATTATTTATAAGAATAGTCGAATTTGTTAACAAATGTAGAATCAAATCAAAAGCTTCTAATTTTCTTTAACTTAATATAATATATTGTTTGTTAATTTATACTTCTAATATAATTAGAATCAAATGTTGTATCTAACTTAAATTTATTTATAAGCACTTCCTCCATATTATTGCTTATCAACCACCCTTCTTAGCAACACTCTTTGTTATGATAATATATTTTCCATTAATGAGTAAAATATTTTTTTTTCTCTCTATCTCTAAAGACTTTTCTCGAGCCGAGTGATTCTTTGATCGCACTCTCCTTTATGGGTATGAGTTGTCGTCGTTCTTGTCTCTCCAGACCTGACCATAGTTTTTTATGAACGGGATATACTGGGTATGATGATGATGAGTAATAGTAATATTTAGGAAGTAACTTGGTTGATCCAATGTATAATCTACCCGTTTCTACAGCCAAATAACTTTCTCAATTTCATAGTACTCTTCTCTTGGAATGATATCCAAGTTGGCTTTCCATAACAAATTTCTTTACTTTGTTATAATTTTTCAAAGATGTTTTTCCTTTAATTTTTATTTCAATTTATATATTTTTTGTATTTTTAATTTTATTTTAATATTGTCAACGTAATTTTAGATTTTCGATTGAAATTATGTCATTTATTTTTTAACTTATTTTTTATATTTTGGCTATTGGGTAGGAAATAATTATTCGTTTGAATTACCTAACTGTATTTTTTCATATTCTAATATTTAATAATTTTTAGCTAAGCATAGGTTAATATATAAATGATTATAAACACTTATCAAATTACATGAAAAGTTATGCGTACCAAATATATTAGAACGGAGGAGTATATTTTGCATTTTCGTAGAATTCAAAACAACCTTGTTTCATTTTTGTAGATTTGGACAAATGTTTTTTAGAATTACAGGGTAGATAGAAGGCAGCGAGAATTAGGTGAGAGTTGAATATTTTTCTAGTTGAGACCAGATCAGATTTTTAAGATTTGAAATGGAAATTAAGATTAAGCTTTTTTTTTTTAAAAAAAAAGCCATAGGATATCGATCACATGAAAATAAAAAGGGTCATGTAACAATTTCATTTAGAACCTTATCGCTCCCTCTACGATGATAAAAATATCTATTGCGAAGGCGGACTCGTAAGTTTCTTGACAAACTTCTAAAAGAGCTTTTTTTCTGAGAAACTGTCACTTGATGAGACAATCTCAAATTCTCGATGAGATAATTCATATTATTATGCTATTTAACCTGTATATGATATAATGCGCATCTAACAGTGAAGCCGTAAAGTGAGATCTACCAAATGTAAAGTAGAATTTGATACTTGTAGGAAGGCCCACATCAAGAAAAGACTCTTCCTCCATGTTAACAGTTCATTCAACATTCCCTAATACTGCCCTTCTTTACTTTTTCCACATGGGAAAGTTTAAACAAAAATCCTAATCCTAATCCAAATCCTTTATATCTTCCCAATAACTCTTCTTCTAACTTTTTCATTATAAATCATGCATAATTTATCCAACACATTTTCACTTCTAATATCTTTTTATTTTATTATTAATAATTATTACAGAGAACGACTATACAAAAGAGAATATTAGGTAAAATAAAATTTGAAATTTTTTCTGATAAGTGATATTTGCTCTTTAATTAAGATAAAACTCGATTCTTATTTTCCATTCCTTTAAATGAATTATTCTATTATGTGAGGCTCAAATGATGTCTTAATTTATGTTTATTATAAAAGGAATAAATAATGAAGTATAAGTTATCAAGTAATAATGTAAAAATCTATGTTTATGCCATAATTAGTTAGAATCTTTGATTTTCAAAAAAAAAAAAAGTTAGGATCTTTGGATACATTTCATAAATATGAGCCTCTTCCATCAAGCTAAATAGAATTTAAAATAAATATTTAGAAAATAAGTTGAAAAGGGCTAGTAGTACTAGATATTAAAGCAAATTAAATGGCTACATTTTCCTCTTTCAAGTTCAAGTTTTTTCAAGAAATATATAACAATTTCTTTATCATAAAAATACATGGCACCACAAGAAATAACCTTTAAAAGTCTTATTTAAGTCTTTTATTTATTTTTGCCTAAGAGATTATCACACTTTCTTTTTAAATCTATTTCTTTAACTTTACTGTAATTTCTTTTATAGAAATGTCTTCACCACTTTCTTTTATTTTCATCCACACAATTTAAATGAACAAACCATTCTTAAACACACATTTGTGTGTCTCACTGTGAAAGACAACTCTTATAAGCGTTAAATAACCTAATAATAAAAAATATTAGTATATATGTACTTTTTGTTTTAAGGTCGCCTCACCGAGATGATACTCCACCAGAATAGCTCTTTTTTAATCTTATACAACATAGAACTGTGTTTCTCGAAAACAGAAAGACTAAAGGTATAGGTAAAGGTAAAGGTAAAGGTAAAGGATACTCCCAGTATTCCGCACAAGGCGAGGTCCGGGTGAGGGGTTTTCTTTTTCCTAAAAGATGCGGACAAATCGTACTCGTACCCCCAAGAAGAGAGTAAAGAGAGATACACGCAGTCAAAAAACCCCAATTGATACATGCGCCCAGTATCTCTATACAAAGAGTAAAAAGTGAATAAATAAATGAAAAGCTAGCTAGATTGTTGATTAAGCTAAGTATCTCTATACAACTACTTAGGTTGTCTATAACATGTACCAAATTAAACTACCCAAAATCAAAATCCTTTTTTTCTCCACCCAAAAAAATGAATAATAATGATTATAATGGAGAAAGATCATCAACATTAAGGCCATGGGTATACTACCCAAGTAGTAGCACACAAATACCAACAAATCCTCCAAATTACTACAAACAACAAGGACCTTGGAAGGCTACAACTACACCATTTAATGCTATTTCTTTTGGGTTTGTTGCAACTGCACTTCTTATATCTTTGTTTCTTATTATGGCCATTCTAGAACACTTGTTTAGGTCTCACCCTAATCATGCCACGTCCTCATCCTCGTCCTCGTCCTCTTCCTCATCTCGTGATGGCAATGGGTTGGACTCGGGATCATTCACCAAATCTACAAACCATTCGGTATTCACATTTTATTCTTAATTGATTCACTTCTCGAATTCTTCTATAGTAATTTTACTTTACAGTCTGTTTGGTAGTCGGTATTAAATGAATATGGTGGGAATGATTATGACAAGTTAGTATGATTTTAGTTGGAATTTCTATAGACAATTTAAATGGTTATATTTGTTTTCCTTCAATCATTTTTTACAAAATTTATTTCAACGCATTAACATTTAAAAAGATGGTATTAAGTAGTAAATTAGTAATGGAAAATTATGAATCTAAAAACCTTTTTATGATCAAAGTTTAATTACCATGGGAATGACATTTTACACTTATACATTTCATGAAATTCTACACTACAACCAAACGAACGAACTTTTAATGAATTACTAATTTGTAATTATTGTGTATTGGATGGATACTAGTAACTAATAATAGTTTTTTTGAATAATACCTGATTCATTAATAAAGAATTATACTACTAATAATAGTTTAATAAGAATGAATGTAGAAATGTAGTTAATTTGGTTACTAAAAATGGATGCAGGTAATTAGAAGGAATGAAAGAGATTTGTCAGTGGTAATGCCAGGACAAAAGTATCCAACTTGTATAGCTCATCCTACTCCTCTACTTCCTTCTCCTTCTCCAAGGGAACCCTTTCACCATTGATTTCTTTAATTTGTTTGTTCTCGAGAGATTGCAACACCAACAATTGACACAAGTATTAAGAATTTAATAGAGACTGTTACATTGTATCAGTAAGATTAGAAGTGAGAGAAAATAAAAGAAAATGTGTGGATAAGATTATCTATGTAGAAATATTGCAAAGTAAATGATAGATTCTGATATACAGTGACGGTATGGAGGGAGTAATACGTTTCTAGAAAAGTTACCTAGGTTAGCTTCTTTTTTTGAGAACCATATAGTGCTAGCATTAGCATTACGATAAATTAATGTCCGCTAAGGTTTGAATACCTAGCAAAAAAGGGTTCATACAGATCTTTTTATCGGCATTACCCATGTCTTATCAAGCAACTAAGTGTTGCCTTTCCTACTAAGTTGCCTAGGTTAGCTTGATGTGGTTTTTAATTCAGCATATCTTTTAGTCTTGTTAAAACAATAGTGTTGTAATACTATTTATGGCAATTAATGGTAAAAAGTGTTCAAAGTTCTCTATGTTGTTGAACATGTTCAACATATTTCAGATTAAATAAGTCTAATTGTGTTTCAACAAATGGAGCTGGAGGACTCTCTGACCGTACTCTCCTACATGGGTATGAGTTGTCGTCTATATTCTCTCCTCAGACCCTGACCATAGTATATCTATGAGCGAGATACACTAGATACGATGATGAAGTTTTGTAAAAAAAAAAATAATTTCAGCAAAACAAATGAAGGTAAGAAGGATGCCGCTAGTGTGTCATATTTCATCAATTCATCATCATATCCAGTATAACCGACTCAACATTAAAGCTATGGTCATCATCATTTGTCGTCGTCTGTAGAGTATGACCACTAAAAATGGCAAGCAGCGCCACAATGCTGGCAATCAGAAAGGAAACAATCAACTACTTGACACTTCTAATTTCTAATTATCTTCCATATATTATGAAACTCATAGTCTGATTACATAAATAATAATCCAGATTCTATAAACTTTCAAAATATGCAAAAAAATTACGACAAAATCGATATGGTGCCTTGCCATCTAAATTTTCCTAACGTTTTCTCGTAGAGCATGAAATAAACATGAGAATACCCTGCCTAAAAAATCGTATACACATCCGTTTAGCACATCACTGCATTTAGCATATTCAACCTTTCACTTCACTTGCTGTCGGTGAAGTCGGCATCAATGACATCTCCGTCAGGTCCTTTGCTAGTTGAATCTGCTGAGGGGCCAGACTCGCCTCCAGGAGCTGGCCCTGGTGCACCTTCTGCGCCAGGCTGGTTGTATAGGGACTGGCCGAGTTGCATAACTTCCTGGTTTAGGGCAGCCATGGCATCTTTTATGGTTTGAGTTTCACCTCCGGAAATGGCGTCTTTGAGCTCTCCCAGTTTAGCTTCCACTTTTTCTTTCACTGGGGCTGGAACTTTGTCTCCAAGTTCCTTCAATTGCTTCTCCGTTTGGTATACAACAGAATCTGCCTGGTTCTTTGTGTCGATTGCGTCTCTCTTTTCTTTGTCCTCCTTTGCAAATTTCTCAGCCTCGCTAACCATTTTCTCGACCTAAATTCATCAGCCCCACTTTAAGTGTCATTACTTAAAAGGTTTGAATGCAAAGAATACCAAAAAAAACCTACTTAGAATCTTACCTCATCACTAGGTAGTGTACTAGCACCGGTAATTGTGATGTCTTGCTTCTTTCCTGTTCCCTTGTCAACGGCAGCAACAGAGAGAATTCCATTGGCATCGATGTCAAATTTGACTTCAATTTGAGGAACACCTCGAGGAGCTGGTGGAATACCATCCAAACGGAAGCTACCAAGGGATTTGTTATCCCTAACGAACTCACGTTCTCCTTGAAGAACATTAATCTCAACACTAGTCTGTCCATCTGCAGCAGTTGAGAAAACTTCGGACTTGGATGTGGGCAAAGTTGTGTTTCTGGGGATAATCTTGGTCATCACACCACCAAGGGTTTCAAGACCCAATGATAAGGGTGTCACATCCAAAAGCACAATGTCGCTCACATCTCCAGCGAGGACACCAGCCTACATAATATTAGAATGTATTAGTCTATTATGATACAATTTCCATTAAATGCTTCTACTAGAGACATTAGAGGACCTCCCAAAGTAAGCCATGAATCACAAGCATATCACACATGAAGGATTATTTGACCATGAATCACAAGGAGTTGAACAGCATTAGATTCAAGCTTTTTTCTTATTGATGCTCATAAAAAACTACAATCACAACATTATACAGTTGTTTTTAAATGTCAATCAGTAATTTCATGTATGAAAAGAAATTAGAAGCGACCACGAGTGAAGATAGATAATACTCCCTCGGCCTCCTATTCACCCAATGTGTCCTATTTGACTTTTAACCATTTTTTAGGTGGTCAAATGGAACATGTAAAGGAAAAAAGTGTAGCATTTTCAAATTTTAATAGGTGTAAAGTGAGGTTAGCATGTGTAAAGGTGTTAAAAAGTTAAGTTTAGTAAGAGTAAATTGGTAAAGTTAACTTCTTGATCAAATACGAAAAAAAAGACTTATGGTGAATAGGATGGAGTATGTAATTATACCTGTACTGCAGCCCCCAGAGCAACAACTTCATCAGGATTCACAGTGACATTAGGGTCCTTTCCAGTCAACTTCTTCACCAACTCTTGAACAGCTGGGATACGTGTGGAACCTCCAACAAGAATCACTTCATCTAAATCACTAAAGGAGAGTTTTGCATCTCTTAGAGAGTTCTCAACTGGTGTCTTCAACCTGAAAACAATAGTAGTAGCAGATTTAATACATGATCTTCATGGAGCAACCAGATAAATTCAATGAACTATGCAATGCAGCAGGCAAATAAATCACAGCGAAAAGTAACAGCATAAGTTATTTAGCTCGATTAGAAACCTCAAATTAAAGAAAATTTTGGTACCTGTCCAGAAGATCGGAACACAATTCCTCAAATTTTGCCCTTGTCAAGGTGGTCTCAATGTGTTTAGGTCCATCAGCAGTAGCGGTAATAAAAGGCAAGCTAAAAATAATACAAACCATAGTCAGTTGTGAGTTTGAATATTTCAAAAGACTGCAACCAAGGGAAAAACATAAAGAAGCACAATAGAATACAAATCAAGTCCAAACACACCTAATTCCTGTCTGAGTCAATGATGACAACTCCATCTTAGCTTTCTCGGCTGTCTCAGTTAATCTCTGTAGTGCTTGCTTGTCCTTCAATAAGTCAATACCTTCATCTCGTTTGAAGTTTGCAGCGAGCCAATCAACAATTTTCTGTTCATACATAAAATCCCATTCATTGAAACAGAAAGATATTTCGAAAAACAAATTTAAAGAATCACTACAAAAGTCACAACTATTCTCTCAAGTCTACAAACCTTGTCGAAATCATCACCACCCAAATGAGTATCTCCCGATGTTGAAAGTACTTCAAAGACTCCATCTCCAACCTCAAGGACTGCAACAGATAACAAAATTCGCATCTCATTAAGCAACAACACCATCACACAAATATTTAACAAAAGTATAACCAATGTTACAGGATTGTCATCCCATACAAGAAACGAAACAAAAAATCAAGAATTCTTAATTTAGTGATTGAAATCTTAGGAAACTGAATATAACCATAATACAAATCATAAATCATAAGTCTTTCGGACAACCAAAGTTTTTCGGTTTGCGCTTCAATGGATAAAACTATCAAATCAACATTTATGCTAAATTTGCAATTAGACTTTCGGACAGATATTGCAACAGGATGATCTATATTATTCTAAAATGACTTCCGAAATCCAAACTACTTAGAATCAAGCCAAAGCCTTAATCGCAAAAGATTAGGACACCTACAACAAGTGCTCATACACATGAATTCTCCTCCATCAATTTCAATGCTCTTACTTCCAAGCTACTTAAAAACATCAAATGTACCACCTAATTACAAGCAAACTAACAATAAAAAGGTGAAAGGTAATACCTGAAACATCAAAAGTACCACCACCAAGGTCGAACACCAAAATAGTCTCATTACTCTTCTTCTCAAAACCATAAGCCAAAGAAGCAGCAGTCGGCTCATTAATAATTCTAAGTACTTCCAGCCCAGCAATACGGCCTGCATCCTTTGTTGCTGTCCTTTGAGAATCATTAAAGTAAGCAGGTACTGTAACCACTGCCTTTGTTACTTTATCATTCAAAAATTTTGATGCATCATCTACAAGCTTCCTTAATACCTACAACATCAATAGAAACCAAATTCAAAGAAAGCTCAAGGTGATTAAATCACCTGAAATTTTGAACTAACAAAAAATTTAGCAAGCACTTCAATAATTATAGACAAAACACCAAATAATCAACATAATAGAAGCAATACTATAAACCCAAGAACTCATCTATACAGAACAGCTGAAATGAATTGCTAGGAACAACCATAAGAAGACCCCTTAAACAAGCAAGTTACCTGGGCAGAGATCTCTTCAGCAGCGAATTGCTTTCCAATAGCAGGGCATTCAAGTTTAACATTACCATTATCATCCCTGACAACTCTGTAGCTGACCTGCTTAGACTCCTCATCAACCTCCGACATTTTCCTCCCAATAAATCTCTTCACCGAGAAGAACGTATTCTCAGGGTTCACCACTGCTTGACGCTTCGCAATCTGCCCAACCAATCTCTCTCCAGTCTTAGTATACGCCACCACAGACGGCGTCGTTCGCTGTCCTTCTGCGTTGGTTACAATAGTAGGCTTCCCTCCTTCCATAGCGGCAACGGCCGAATTCGTGGTTCCTAAATCAATACCTACCACTTTCTCGTTGACAATCCTCACCGGACCAACAACGGCACTCCGGCGACTTTTCCTAAGTCTCAAAAAGGCCGAATTAGGAGTGCCTAAAAAGGCTGTACTAGAGTTAATCTTGTGGCCCAAGAAAACTGAATTTGGCCTTGAAGAGGAGGGTTTTGTAGTGAAGGATGTAAAGGGAGTGGTGCCCAAAACATGGATTTGAGTCGCTGAAAACGCCATTTTTGATTGAGCTTTGCTTCAATGGAAGGTGGAGAGAGAGTGTATTAGGGTTTGCGGAATGGTGAGCGAGTGATAGATGGATAAGAGACGGGAGAGCTTTAAGAGAAGGAATGGCCGAAAATGGGTGGCAATTAGGTGAACTTCTAGAAATTTCGTTTGCACATCTTTCTATGGAAAAATTAATAATTTTTTTAAAAGAAAAATTATATATAAAATATTTTCAAAAAAAAAAAATTACATAAAATAATTAGAGTTTTTTTTTTTATTTTTCTACAATAGTTCTACCTATTGATTAATTATAAATAATCTTAATTTTATGAAATATTTTCCTAGAATAAACTCAGTAACCCGATGACTTGTTATAGCAAGTTTTATTTTTAAAGAAATAAGTTAAAATTCACATTTTTCGATATTTTATTTTAATTTATCTTTTCTCTAATTGATCATTTTGAGATTGTAAATTTGTAATTGATCATTATAAAGTTATTATTGATCTCTCTAAAGTATACAATGGATTAGCAAAATATAAATGTTCTCACCGTGAAACTATTTCATTTGTGAATTTGTGCAATATTTTTAAAGTTTAAACAATTTATTGCAGCATTCTCTTGCCATTTCCCTCAAGTGGGTTTGAGTGTGGTTTGTCCGCTATTTATTCTCCTCATACTATGTGGGATACTAAGCTGATGACCACAATCATCATGAAACAATAACTAGAAGCAAGCACTACTACATAAGCAATATTTTGAATTTAAATTATTCAAAGAATTATCCTTATAAGAAAATGAAACTTTTCATTAATGAAATTGATTATTTATAGTAAAAAACTACAAATAACATAAACTTGTCACATGATAATTTATATGCATTATTTACAACCTCATTGTACGTGTTTCTTGAAATATTATTTACTCCGTTAAATTGATTATTCTCAATACAAGAGTTACATATTACTCAAGGACCAATGGACCCATCGTCCCCACTTTTAGAATATTGACATGATATAAAATGATAAATGATAATTGTTTTTGAATTACAAGGTATGTGAAACAAAACCTAAATTTTCATCTTTTATTACGACTTATTGATCTATGCATGAAGAGCAGGGCCGACCCTAAAGGTGGGCAAGAGGGGTCATCGCCCAAGATCCCATATCAAAAAAGTAAAATTAATGGTTGTAGAAGGTCTATATATGTTATAAATTGCAAAGGAAAATGACCTGAATGTGCTATTTCGCCTAGGACCCCAGAATATTTACGGCCGGCCCTAATGAAGAGAAATTGAACATATTCACTATAATCTATTAGTTATCAAAGGTGTTGGAGATAAATTCATAGAATAATCTTGTAATTGTATATGATCATGTTGCAAAAATTTTTGGGATTGATAACCTAATTGATATTTATGTTGGTGATATTGGCTAGGATAATCATTAATCATTGTTGTTGAATGTTTGTAATTGCTTGTAAATAAGTTACTAGAGTTTTGTGGGTTATTTAAACTACATATGTCTGGTGAACTTTGAACTTTATGAATACGAGTAAGTCTATTTTGGAGATTGACAATCAAAGAGTTATCGTAATTCATGGAGGAATAGTAGTTATGAGACACCTGATTTGGAGAAATGGATTGAGGGGAGGAATCTTCGGTTGAGGAAGAACTGAAAGACGACAGTTGAATCGTACTTGATGAACGTTTTTGGCAATAGTTAGTTGGGCGAACTACTTCAACAAAACGTTGATCTGATACATGTGGTCTAAGATTTAGAAATGAGTTACGATTTTCCACTATCATTGGTTTGATTGGAAATACAAAAGTACGCAGTTTTAAAGTTTCTTCACGTTCTAATCGATCATATTCATCAAGCATATAATGAATATCTTCGTCAGATTTCACTGAAACTAAACAATCAAGATCTTCCTTGCCTATTTGGTGTTTGAGAACATATTCTCCTTCAAATAAATTATTTATTTTCTTCATAAGTTCTGTCAATTTTTTTAAAAAACACATGAGTTATAAATGTATGTTCAAAGTCATATATAATGGAACAAAATGTTATAAGTTAAAGAACATATACACAATAACACCATTGTAATATAGAATTCTTAGGGTTAGTTGACTTTAAAAAGTTTCAATCGCATATTTTAATTATAACATATAATATTTATGAACATATAGGGTTTTTATTGAAAAAAATGACAAGTCAAAATTTCCGTTAGTGAAGGTATAAAGACAATAATACTCCTATTTAAATTTTTGAACATTTTTTAGATTATAAAATTTGATGAACAAAGAGAAAAGCTATGATAAATACGATATTTACTCCAACCCAATAGAGTTGATTCATTGATATGGTATCAGAGTCAGCGTGATAATAATCAATAAATCAACCCAATAAAATCTTGAGCTAATAGTTATAGTTTCATGATATACACACTCTAACAAAAGAAATTGTTTAAATTGTTTAATCAATTACAATAGAGATAAAATTTTTTTTATCATTTCATGATAAAAAATAGGAAACATTGTCAAAAATAATCCATCATATATTTCACTCATTCGCTATGCATAATTTTACGTATTGATTATTTTCTCATAATCTCATTTTTAATATCTATTTGCTACTATCATATCTGATGTGACTTGTGAGACAGGACAGGTGGTTGTTGTGGTGATTCAAATCACTAGGTATGCTGGGAGCTAATATATTAGCAAATACTCCTATATAATAAAGGTCAGATTAATAATTCAACAACGAATGAATGAAAGATTGAATTATTTTTCGACATTTTTTCATTAAAAATAAAAATATAATTTGAGTTAGAGATATACTCTCTATATCCTTTTGATTAGCAACTCAAACGATCTCAACATATTCGACTTTTATGGTGCAAACTCATAAAAACATGCATAAATAAACGAGTCATCATCATCATCATACCCAATGTATCCCGCTCACAGACAAACAATAGTCAGGGTCTGGGAAGGGAAGATCGACGACAACTCATACCCATTTAAGGGAGTGCGGTCAAAGAATCTTCGGCTCAAAAAAATCTTTATAGAAAGAGACACCTACAACTATCTGAAAGCCTGCAACGTATAAAAATACCTGAGAAAGTTATTGAACGTGGAATAACAACATAGCGAGTCTCACCGCCAATATACTTGAGGTTGGAATCACAAGGACGAGGTAAAATTTTCCCTCCATGGCTACAAAAGAATTTGACTTTTTCCACCATGGATGCAAATATTTTGTAATTTATTTAAATATTATGATTTTTAAAAATATATTTTCATTAATCAAGAATGAATTATTTTTTATTATTTTTCTCCTATGAGTAAATTTATAAATATTATATTGAAAGTTTATTCTAAAATGACTAAATGAGAATATGTGTGAAAGCTTTTTATTTGTTTATATTTTTATTATGTTTATATATATATTTATATACACTTTGATACAAGAATAAACCTATTTGCTAAAAAATTCTTTGTTTGTGACATTCAATAGTTTGTTTTGTCTTTTTAAAACCATTTAAATAAAGGAAATTATATCTAAATATAAAGAATGACTAGAATATATATAGTTGGAAAATAAGTTATAGCGGCCTTTTAATATTAAGTTAAATTTGTGATTTATAGATGACAGTTGTGATTTGGCTATAATTTGTATCTGAAAATGACTTTTCTTTGTTGGTATCCTTAAAATAAATTTGAGTCTATCTGGTAAAATATGTGTAAATAAATGATTTGACAAATTATGTCTAGTTATTTAAAAGTTTTTAAAAAACTTGTAATCTTCTATTTGAGACAATCTAAACATTAGACATGTTTTATATAGTTTATATAATTTGACAAGTTATAACCTTAAAGAGAAATCTTACGGTGATCCCTTATAATTTTATAATGATGAATTGATGACGTACAATCTTAAATTAATCAGTTAGAGATAGCCAATTCATTGAATTCGTCTAATAATGTGACGGTTTCATACAAGACTTGTTATTGACGGAAACATATATTTATTGATTTCTGAAATTTATTTTATTATTGTTACAACCCGTTTGGTTTGTGGTACTAAATAATGGTAATGAGAATGATTTATGGTGTAAAATTTCATGAAAAGTTCCATATCATTCCCATGGTAATGAAACTTTGATCAATTTTTTTGTTTACAAATATCCATTACCACCTAATACCACCTCTCCCGATGGTAATGCATCTGAATGGATTTGATGAAGAAATGAGATGATTGAAGTTAGACAAGCATGACCATAAAGGTAGCCAAAAAATTTTGCAACCAAAATTACACCAGTTTTTCATTCCCACTACCACCGTTTATTACTACCTACTAAACAGGCCGTTAGTTATTTTTTCATAATTGTAATACTTCCTCCGTTTCATAATACTTGATAGTAATATTTTCCTACACAATTTGTCACACTCAGTAGCAACTATTATAAAACGGATTGATATTATTCAAAATTTGACCATTCCAATATTTGACTAATCTTTTCCACCCTTTTCCAAAAAATACAAAAAAGCGAAGTCCATCGACATCACCAATTTGCAGCGTCTTCTTCCCCTTCCTCTTGCTGGCTGCTACTCAGACTCTTGATTCTTGAGTTTTCCATGTTTAGGGTTTCTTCTTCTTCTTCCTCATCTTCTGCCATTTTCAGGTTCTGAGCTTTATTCTCTGAATTTCCGAGCTTAGGGTTTTGCAATTCACACCTTCAAACCTCTCAACTCGTCGGAAAAAAGAATTTGTAAACCAATTTTAATTGGTTATTGTGTTTGTAGTTAGTTTTGAAATTATTGAAGCTTGAGGGTTTTATGTAATGTTTGATTGAATGATAGTAAATGGCTTTGAAGTTATCGGCTGCTAAAGCAGCTCAAGTGGCGATACAATCAATCGGTCGTGGTTATGATGTATCAGCGGATCTTAGACTTAAATTTTGTAAAGGTGATTCTGAGGATTCGAATTTGATTGAAATTGATGAAGTTCATTGTCAAGAAATTGCTTTACCTTCTGGAATTACGATTCCTAATGTACCTACTTCCATAAAATGCGACAAAGGTGAACGAACCAGATTTAGGTCGGACGTCCTGTCTTTTCAACAGGTTTGTAACTTCTTCTGTAATTGATAGAATTAGGATTTCTTACTTCTTTTTTTTCTAAAAAATATATCTTGCTTGTTCAGCCGTTTCTTTTTGAAAGTTGTCGAGCTGCCTATCAATAATTAGTGACTGAATTCAGGATATTATATTACTATTGTTTCAGAGGATGAGGGGAATGCATTCTTATATCATGTGTTAAAGAATTACATTTAATATTAATAATAGGATTTTTTTAATCTAATGATAGAGGCATAGAGCCATGATGGAGCACGCCTGGGCCTAGATTCCCCTTGTTATCATGAGTGGTTTTACTGTGCAATGTGGCTAACATCATTGTTATCTGAATGCAATGTTGAATTTTGGGTTATGTTCTTGCCAAACTTTCACAGTGGGTAATTGGTAAATGCATACTTTGTGTGCCAATCCAAGAAAAAATGTTAATGTCTCTGCTTAAGATCAAGGGGATTTGCTAATTTCAAGGACTTTGATTACATGTGAAATGTGAATCCAATGCTATTAATGAGTTTGATAATCGAAAAGTGGTTACAAGCTTTAGAGAGGCTTCTACTCAATACAAATTTCAGATTGGAATGGGCTGCCATTTTTACAAAGATGAGAAAGGAGGAAACTGAGAGATAAATAGTTGAATGGAGATAAAAAAAATGACAGATTTATATAGATTGCTTAGAACATAAAAGCTTTCGAGGGGTTTGTAATTTTCTACATGAGTTATAAGGCTCAAAATAGATGTTTTGACATCTCCCTTCTGATGTTTCTACTTTTCTAGTCTATCTAAATAGACTACTGAATAATAAATTATATTATAATCCGCATAATGTGCACTTTGGTTACATAATATTCACCGCATATATTTTTTCATATTCTTCATTCTTCATTTTCAACTTGTTTTTCACTTGCTTCTTGTATTGGTAGATTATAGGTTTTCTTTTCGAGCTCATTTCATCATGTCAATGTAGACACTAATGGATGTGAGTGAACATTGTGAAGATGTTAACCATGCCAGAAGATTTGTTTGTTTCTATTTTATGAGAGTACAATGCAGGGTGATAAGAATTAAGGAAGGAGTAAAATACAAAAGATGATATTTTATGAAACTTGTTTTTGAAATGATGCCACAAGCTCACGACGATGCCAACATTGCTCAAGTCTTCATACTAAAGTTGGTTATATGAACCAAATAAATCAATGCGGGAAATTGTCACTAACAAAGACTTCACTTTATTTATATAAGAATTAAGAAAACTTACTACCAATTGGAATTTTTATCTCTTAAAGACAATTTGATAAATTGTACTTGGAATAGCAATAATCGAGGAAACATTGAACATAAAAATAAACAATGCACAATAGTTAGTTTAGTGAGAACAATTATTTGAATTGTTCTTGTTCCTATGTCGAGAGTGTCGTAAGTAATATGTTCTTTTCATGTCTAGATTCTTATTCTTCTGGGGTTCTCTTTTCAGATGTCAGAACATTTCAACCACGAGATATCATTAACCGGTAAAATACCCTCCGGTCACTTCAATACTATGTTTGAGTTTTCTGGATGTTGGCAAAAGGATGCAGCCTACACAAAAACTTTGGCCTTCGATGGGGTTTTCATCACTTTGTATACTGTTGCTTTAGAAAAAAGTCAACTTGTATTGCGTGACTATGTCAAACACGCTGTTCCTTCATCATGGGAGCCTGCTGCATTGGCGAGGTACATTCAAACTCTGTTATTTAGCTTTCTCCTCTTTAAATCTACTATGAAAATGTATTGATGAGGACACGATACTGTGCTTGTAGGATGAGGTTTAGTCGTTACTAATGTGAAAATGCTTTTTATTGATATTCTAGATATCTTTTAAGCATATTCCATTACTCATAATTGTTTATGAATTATGACTCAAGAAATGCTTTATCTGCTCTTGGAAGTCCTTAAGTTTATAAAAGTGAGGATGACACCATATGAACTTCCTGTATAGTCAATATCCTTTTTCTTACTCCTTCACTTAGTGTTTGTTTGATAAAGATGGTTTTTGCTCTTTTTGGAATCGTGACGTGCTTGACCTTTGTAGGAGGTGAAAATGATTAAGCTGTCTCTGCGTCTTTAAAACTCCCTTTGCATGCAACATTGCTTTCTGTAGGGACTAGGGAGTAGGGACCTAAGCGAATTTTAAAACAAATAGTGAAAGGGGTAACACTGGTTTTACCCATTCCATTGACTTTTTTTTGTGTACTTGAACTTTTCTAATAAGAGTATGTAAATTGTTCCAAAGTATAACCCTTCATTTTCTAGACCTATTCTTCAAATCTAGGTGTTGAAAATGTTCAAATCACTCTATTTGTTTCTCTTTTATCTACCCCTTTATGTCAAAATGTATATCTCAATGATATCAAGGAATCTTATCCATTGCCACTTCCAATCATGGACTTTGTCTTCTCTTGAAAACTACTGAACTTATTTTAATTAGCTTCTGAAATTTGAGGGAACAATAATAACCTGTTAGGACTAAACTAAAAATTATTTATACTCAAGTCCTTGAATGAACATTATTAATCCCTGGAATTGACTTGTTGACAAATTTTGAAAAGGGTTACGAAAGACTCTGTGATTGGAGGAAGAAGAAAGACGGTACAATTTTTTCTTTTTTGATCTAGGGTTTGCGATGTCAACCCTAGATTTGTCAATAAAACATGAAATTTACCTTATCTTGGCTTTGTTGAGAAGGTAAATCTAAGCATTTTAACAGGAATCTTTTCGATAGTCTTCTTTTCATTGGTTCTATGATAATAGTGAAGAAAGTCACATGATACCCATTTCTAATCTAGTGCCTTTGTTTTCTTTACTTTTAACTTCCTTTTTTATATTTAGTTAAGCCTCTTTTCTTATCAGCTTTTTCTCTTGCAAGGGAATGACACTTGGGGTTTTTTTAGTCTAAAAACTGGGCTTCAAGTCCAAAGTAAAAATTGGACTTGGAATGTTGTATAACATTTACACCATAAGAAACCAAGACCCTCAAAAGAGAAGTTTACGCAAGTATTTCAATTTTTTTTTACTATATGTATCACATTGAAATCTTTTTTACTGAAAAGTTATAAACATATTGAACCATCCCAAAGCTGCAAAATTGAATTTTGAACTGCATTTTCAAACTTTACATATTACGATTTGGTAATCATGATTTTCATTTTGAAGTTTCAGTGGGCTGTTAAGATCATTTTACGTAAATGTATTTGATCATGTAAGTGTTGATTGTTTAATTATGATAATAAAAATATACAATCTTTCTCATACAGCTAGTGATTCCCTTACATGCTTATGATGTCTTGTTGGGAGATGCTCATTTATTTATAGTTGCTGATGTAATTTGCAGTTGCCGTGGATTTATTTTGTCAAGGCCTTCTCTTATGTAGGCTACTTTTGGAAATTTGATATTTTCTTAAAAAAATTGGGTTGGAGGCATAATTATCTCTAGACCTAGATATCTTGCCCCAAATCATGGGGCAAACACATCGCTTAGATTGCTGGTTTTTGCTTTCTAGTTTGTTGACCTTGCCAACCACTATTCTTTTCATTCACACAAAGAAAGCCTAAATCTGTTGTTGGTTGTCCACATGCATCTGGAGAGGAGAAAGAAAAAATGAGTCAATCCTTGCATAGAATGGTGTTAGTTTGATTTGAGGAAAATGTGGAGTGACTATTAAATGAAGATCCGCATCCGTTGCTTATGTTTTTTCTTTTCTTTGCTTTATTAACATTCCCCTTTTTGCGTTTGGATCTCTCTTCTTTGCCAATGTAAAGTTTTACTTTACTCCCATTATCTTACTTTCCATTTGATTTTGCTCTCCATTCTGTTTTTGAAACTAGTTGGCCCTCATGTATGATGAGATACAATTTACCATACATTGCGTTTTGAATTCCAATTCCTATCCTTGGAGTCATTGTATATTAGTATATTTGTCTCCTGTTCTTTGCGACAATGGTTGAAGGGGGTCATTATCATCATCATTATCATACAGTCATACCCATTACCCAATATAATCCACTTATATAAGTTATGATCAGGTTTGAGGAAGGATGGAAGACGGAACGATACCCTTGAAGGAGATAAGGAAGTTGCGGCCAGGAGACCCTTGGTTCAAAAGTTTTAACTAGGAAAAGTTGTCAATGAGCCATAAAAGATTTGATTATGTGATTACTGAAGTATATATTCTCCTTGAGATGCTTGCCTTTTCTATTGTCACCTTTTTACTAATGTTTCTTGATCATCTTTAGGTTCATTGAAAAATTTGGTACTCACATTATTGTTGGGGTAAAGATGGGAGGGAAGGATGTTGTGTTTGTAAAGCAGCAGCATTCATCATCCCTTCAGCCTGCTGAAGTACAGAAAAAATTGAAGGAGATAGCTGACAAGAGGTTTGTAGAAGCAAATGGGCAGTATGAGATTAACTCTGGACATATTTATCAGGATGGAAAGGTTTTCTTTTCTTCCATTCAATGTCTTGATAGTCAACTCTTTTGGATGCTTTTTCTTTTTTTAGGAGCATTGTGAAATACTGAACTTATATAGGCACTCTACTTGCTCTTGGATGTTCAAGGAGGTTACTAGTTTATTGTGTTTGAAGTATGACATTACAAAGTATTGGATTCTTATGGTACTTGGTGAATTGGAGTTGAACACTTAAAAACGCAGTTAGCTTGTAACTCTTCTAACTGTAGTATTTACAATAGCTGACAAATAAAAAGAAACAATGTCCAGGATACTTTTCCTATTCATCACTTTCAGAGGAGGATAGTGTTCAGCTTTAGCAAAGGTGATATATTGGCATTCAGCTATAAGCTGGTCAATTAAAAGCCTGGCTGAAGTACTAGATCATTTGCAATGGATGTGTATCATTGATTGGACAACATTCTGCGATTTCATGTTGCAGTTTTAGTTAGAATTTGGAAATTAATCTTCCCACTTTCGATAGACTGTGATTTGCTCTTGGGATGTGAAGCAACAATAAACTGTGGTTCAGTTTGTTACTGCCACTTTGCAATTCAAAAGTCAAATAATGTTGCTTTTTTCTCCATTTATATAGTCACATATACAGGATCGTCACTGCTCAGTGATCACCACAGGCCGAATGTATCTGGCCAACTAGTAAATTTTCAGACAACAACATATCTAAATGGAGCTTTTGCATAAAGTTATTTTATTTCAATCATTTGGAACTGTCAGTTGAAACATCCTAAACAGGACAGTCACATTGCAAATTTCAACTGGTAGTTAAGTCTAAATCTGTTGGTGATCATGAAATTTTCATATAGGTTTAAAATGAGCATATTGTAATTTGGATACAATTGGTTCCAGCTTCTCTCTTTCCTTTCGGAAGTTGGAGTAAGTGGGGGCATAGTGCAAAATCAAGGCTGCATCGTATCCTATCGGCTGCATTGTAAAGTTTTTCAAATTTACCGAACAGGTATTACCCGTAACGTAAAGGTGTTAAAAAACCGTGTTTTAGGCTGGTTCAAAGGATAATTCATGGTTTTGGCCGATATATGGTGGTACAATAACCGCCCCGTTACCGCATTACTGCGACCATTACCGCATTACTGCGACCGTTACCGCATTTCGCACTTTGAGTGGGGGTGAAGAGTCAATGTCTCCGCATATTTCTATATGCATAATTATCATTTGGTAAGGCTGTGTTTTTTTGTCTTTCAAGAAAATTTTCTAATCCTTTGCTCTTGTTTTGTAGGTTGATGCTCGAGAACAGCGTCTGAGATTTGCAGATTTGAGTCCTTCTTGTTCATATTCACACAAGGAGGTATTAAAATAATATGATATTCTTTAGTATACAGCCTGGGATTCTTTGGTTATTCATCATTCAAATGGGTTTGTTATTTATCTTGGCCTCGCAACGTACCCTCTGTTTCAGGATATTGTTACCATTTGTAAGAGGAGAGGCGGAAGTGATACCAGGAATCTTTCTCATCATGAGTGGTTACAAACTGTACAATCTGAACCTGATGTAATTTCCATGACCTTCATCCCAATCACGTCTCTGTTGAATGGTGTTCCTGGGAGTGGTTTTTTAAGCCACGCAATAAATCTTTATCTTCGCTGTAAGTTGTAGCTGCTGATCCTTTTTCTTAAACTCTATTGGTTAATATGTCAATAATAGGCAAGGGTGGTAAAAATTTTTAGATCAAGTACCAGTTTGTTTGCTAATCCACTTATTGTTTTCCCTCATTATTGGGCTTTGAGTACACAGTTTTTCTTGATCCATCTCAGAAGTATTTTCTTTGACAGAATCTTGTTTTGTTTGACATCCTCACCTATCCCCAAAATTATTGTATTCCAGTTCTTCCAAAATTTATCTTTTCAAATTCTCTACTCTTGTCACTTGTGAAAATATTTCCATATCCCCGTATTCAAGTCCAAAGACTAAGACGGCATCATAGAGTTATAGTTAATTGGATTTATATTATAATGGACGATAGTAAAACGACTCATTGAATCATTTGTGTTTTTCATTTATGTGAAACTGTAGATGATGTTTATAATCAAGAGTCAATAAGGAAACAACCTTTTTGTTATTATAAGGGTAAGGTTGCGTTTATTCAATCCATTCAAACCCTACCTAGGCACGAGTCTCTTGATCCTTCTACCTGAGTTCATTTAACGTAGCTCTCATATTGAGCAAAATTTGCTAGGTTTTAATCTTACGTACCATAGTGCAAAAACAAGGCCCCATTGATTTGCCATTGGCCTAGTTAATGTTTTCATACATACCAAACAAATAATAACTACATCATTTAGGTAAAAAAATGTGTACTTGGTGTCCAAAGATATATCATGGTCACGTCCGATATTTGCGGCAAAGTGCAAACAATCTTGTCACCCCTATTACCGCGTCATCGTGACCACTAACACAAGCACGACTGAAATCACATTTTCCCGCTGTGTTGCATACATATGAACCAAACTTCATTTAAGTGCCAGCCGTCTAGTATCAAGACAAACATTTACGAGCTGTTAAGACTAGAGGTGGTAAATTTCTAGATGATATTATTATCTTTAGGAACATTAACAAATATGAATATAGAGCATAACCACTTAAAAAAAAAAAAAGGAAAGCAGGGAGAAATTTAAGGTATTTCTTGGAATTTTAATTTAAAAAAACTGAAGATTCAGGTGGTTGCTTAAATTGAGGGTAGATTTATTGATTCTTCGAATTTGGACTTGAGAGCTTAGTCCTGGACTCCACATCAGCCGTTGGTAAATTGGCATTGTATCACCCCCTTCTCTCTGGCCCTACCAAAATGGGAGGATTGCCTCCAATAAGAGAAGTTAGCCCTGCCACATCATTTGGGAGAAGGCTTCTTGTATACTGCGAGCATATAAAGATAAATAAAGGCACTGATTTTTCTTCAATGCTGCTCTTTCTTTGTCAGTATTTAGGGTCTACTTGAGACAACATCGTTATTACTAGGTTAAGGTTGTGTACATGTGGCCCTTTTTAAACCCTGCCTATCACTGGAATTGAGAGTTATGGAATGTTTGTTTTTATTTAGTGTTTGAATTCCTTTATAGGAGTAATTATTGAAGATGGTCATTCCCTAATGGATAGATTGAGGAATTGAGCTTCGTAATCTGCTTATGGATTTAGAATGAGTTTTTTGATGCAATGAATGATAACTTCCCAATAAGTCTAATGTTATGGGTGTAAAATATAGCTTGTTGCAATTTACAAAGCTATTTCAAAACTCTTTATCTATTGGAGATAGAGAGCTGACACTAACACTTTGTTTGGATGACAATGTAGGAGGGAAAGAAAAGGAAACGAAAAGAAGAGAAGGGGAAGGGAGGGTAGGGAAAGGAAGGGGAGATAATAATAAGCAAAAAAAATCCCTTTTGGAGAGCTTTTTCCATTAACAACATAGGAAGGGGCGATAATAATAAGAAAAGCAGTCAATGAAGCCACAATTAACCTGCCTAACCCGTGTGATTACCTATTAATCAAATCATTGCTCAAGATCTCTTTAGGTGCTTGTGGAATTGCTAATCACTATCTTTTGCTTGTTGGTTTTTGTTCACAGACAAACCACCACTAGAAGAGCTTCATCTGTTTCTAGAGTTTCAGTTGCCAAGACAATGGGCACCTGTGTTTAGTGAACTTCCTCTTGGTCCTCAGCGCAGCCAACAAAACTACGCTTCTCTGCAATTCAGTTTCATGGGTCCGAAGCTATATGTCAACTCCACTCCGGTACTTCTACTCTTATATCTGACTTTTGTGTGGTATGGAAGCGGGTGATTTTCCTTTCAGCTCTTTAAACTATTGGATAAATCATGTTGCTTCCAGCTTTTTACCTGCTGCATAAATCAAGTTAAAGCACATTACAAAACTATGGCAGTCATTTCTGCTTGGTGGTATAGCAAACATTTGCTTATGGAAGTGTGATTTCCTAATTGGAGTCATCAATCCTATCAAAAAAATCCTACAAATAATTGAGATCGTCATAGGGATTTTGGAGGATGCATATTATTATAATATATTTTCTATTTTGAAAACAATCTTTTGCTGGGATGCTTCAATAGTCGTCTTCATTGACAGTTTTTTGTTCATTACACACTGTACTTTTCACCTTGTAGGCTATAAACTATAATGCCAATTTTTTTACGATTTATACTTCTTCTCATGGTTGTTTGTATTGCTTAATTTGGGTGCAGGTTGATGTCGGTAAGAGGCCTGTGACTGGCTTGCGACTTTATCTAGAAGGTAGGAAAAGCAATCGCCTGGCCATCCATGTGCAACACTTGTCATCTCTTCCAAAGGTTTTTCAACTTACAGATGATCCCAATGGAAATTTTCAGCAAAATCACAGTGACCGGAGGTTTTACGAGAAAGTTGGATGGAAGAACTTTTCACATGTGTGCACAGCTCCAGTTGAGTCTGATGATGTATCAATTGTAACTGGGGCCCAGTTGCAAGTTGGGGATTATGGTTTCAAAAAGGTACTTTTTCTTGGGCTTCGATTTTCCACAGTTCTGGGAGTCGCACTAGTAAAATATCCAGAGTGGGATGGATCGCCTGGTTTGGCACGCAAGTCGGGTCTCATATCAACATTAATCAGCCAGCGCTTCACGGCAGTGGCAAAACCTGCACCACAGCCTGCTGATGTGAACATCAATTCCGCAGTTTATCCTGGTGGTCCTCCGGTCCCTGTGCAAGCGCCCAAGCTGCTGAAGATTGTCGATACTACTGAAATGACAAGAGGACCACAGGACACCCCCGGTTATTGGGTTGTTTCTGGTGCAAAACTCGTGGTTGAAAAGGGTAAAATTTCTATCCGTGTTAAATATTCATTACTAACTCCTATTTTACCTGACGGGGATGAGTCGGAATAAGTTCACACACATTAGTTTCTTGTCTCTGGAAAGTCTGAGATAGTTCTATTAGGATGTCATCTGAAGGGATATTTATCGTGGCGAGGTGGGATGGGACATTGTGATCGCATATGTATTATTTTCGGTGCAAATCACCCATATATAGAAGAAACATTGCATCAGAATTCAGAACGATGGATGATCGAGTATTTGAGTAGTCAGCCGATTCTTGTGGTGGTTGTGCCCGGACCTTCAAATTTTACCCCCTCCGACTCCCCCCCTTCCTTGTTCTTCACCGGAAGAACGAACAAAACAAAATTAATTTCATTTGTATTATGATTTGTACATACGTGAAGAATGATTTTATTGTAAACTTCAAATTTTAGAGTAAGATCAATTCTCTTATCAATCCAAACAAATAAGGCTTTGAAAATCTTGTTTGGCAAATCTCATTTTGATTGGTTTTTAGTTGACTTATGATTTATATTTTTTTGTTTTACCTGAAAATAAAATGTAGTAAATAGCTTTTAATCCGTGTTAAATATGTATAATAGTTTAGGCCAATAAAAATTAACAATTTAAAAAGCTAATATGATATTTTTCATATGATTTTAACTTGGTGACCTAGATTTCCTTTTCTCAAATACTCTTTTCCATTCACAAAAAATATTTCATTTGAGATTTCCATGTTTAGTTGAGATATTGAGCTAAACTAAAGTTACAATTTTACAAATATTTGAGAGACGTCTGTCAGGCCCAACCCATTAAACTTTAATGTCTTCTTATTGTGTTCTCAAAGCCTACTTGCAATATAATTAATGCCCACCGAATAAGTACTTGAGTACTTACAATATTCTAGATGACTACTTACAATATTCTTAATGCCTACCGAAAAAATTATACTATATTTTTTTTGGGTTAGTCCTATTATAGATACAAGCATTTATGTTTTACAAAAGGTGAACAACGTCCTTGACAATATTGCTAGAGGAATTAAGCTCCTTCTAACTTTGGTTTCTATGCAAATGTTTACTTTTATCTATGGTTACAAACAATGCCGTTTTAATCCACTAAACCTAACTTCTTAATCTCCATATCAAAAAGCAGACAAAAACTAATTAATTGGAATGAAAGAGAAGAATGTAGGATGAGTGAATAGAAAGACTAAATGAGAAACACGAATCAAATTTCGAACCTTATTTTAACAAAGCAGTACTTGATTAGAAATAAAATCCAATTCTTAGCAAAAACTTCCTTAAATTATTCTTTATTTACCAAAAAGCGCTTGTGGTTCAATGGATAGAGCATCTGCGTGTAGAGCAGAAGGTTTGGGGTTCAACCCCTACTGGGCGCAAGTATCAATTAGGGGGTTTCTTAATTGCGCACATTTCTCTTTGCTCCCTCCTTGGGGGTATAGGTATAATTTGTCCGCATCTTTTAAGAAAAAGAAAACCCGCAACTATGATCCTGTCTTGTGCGGGATACCGAGAAGGTCCTCTACCTTTTTTTTTCTAGAAATGGGAAATGACGAAAATGCCCTAAGATTGTAGAGATCGGCTGAGGGCTTAGGCGGCGTGGTATATATTATCCCACCGTATAAGACCATAACCCTCTCCCATTCCGCAGTTCCGCTACTTCTCTCTCCTCATAATTTTCATTTTGCTGCCGTTTTTTTCCCTCTCCCAAGCTCTTACAAACCTCCATCAATGGCGTCAGTAGATCCAGAGCTCAAAGAAGAAGAGCAAGTTCCAGCGGAAGAAGAAGATACTGGAGCCCAAATTGCCCCTATCGTCAGACTTGAAGAGGTCGCCGTTACTACTGGTGAAGAAGACGAAGATGCTCTGCTCGATCTGTAATTTTTCTCTTTTCCTGTTCTCTTAAAATTTATCTTCTTGTTTTATGCTTAATTATTTTAATCGGCATCAACCATTGTGGAGTTTTCCTCCATTTCCTGCTTGTTAGGGTTTTGTAATGTCTCAATTTTTTCTAATTCGAATTGTGTGGAATTGTTATTGTAGAAAAGCGAAGCTTTACAGATTTGATAAAGAAGGAAATCAATGGAAAGAGAGAGGTACTGGTACCGTCAAGTTTCTCAAGCATAAAGTCAGTGGAAAGGTTCGATTAGTCATGCGGCAATCTAAGACTTTGAAGATCTGTGCTAACCATCTCAGTATGCTACTATTACAATTCTCTTTTTTTTTTTGAAGATTACTATTACAATTCTCTATTACTTTTGTTTTCCATTCTTTTGAGAAAAAATGTTTTTAATGTTCTTTATTTTCTTTTTGTAGTTATTGCTGGTATGACGGTTCAAGAACATGCTGGAAATGAGAAGTCCTGTGTATGGCATGCTAGTGATTATGCTGATGGTGAATTGAAGGAGGAGATGTTCTGCATCCGATTTGCATCTATTGAAAGTCAGTTCCCTAATCTTATGCTTGATTATTGTTCTCAACTTCTCATTACTGCTTCTACATTGTTGATTTAGTATCTGTTGTGTTGCATTTGATTAGTATTGATCGGTAGTCTTTTAACGTGGATTATTGGAGATCTTTTGTTAATTTGTTTGAGTTGTGATACCATTACTTTAGAATTTGGATTCCTCTATCTTGTAATTGAGAGTAAGACCGTGAGTGGATCAAATTCAAGCTTGGAAACCAGTGTCCAATATGAATTTGAACTGCCTGTTTTGCTAATTATACTGGTAACGAGGAATTTAGGCTTCAACTCTGTTATCTGACTCTTTTAGGAGGTTTGATTAGGAATTAGGGCTTTGATTCTATTCATTTTCCCGAAGTTCTTAGTAAATAACTTACCATTTACTGATTAATTAGTTGCATCTATTTCAGTATATTTAATCATGTGCAAGATTATAGTACGAGTGCTTGTTATGAAATTGTCTTGTATTTGGGGAAATACAAGGTAGAAATATCTGGATTGAACAATGTAATGATGAAATTACGGGGATATTGCTGGAAATTCTGTTACGTAGTGTTCGGGAACGATTATTTCATTTCAAATTATGGATTTCAATTATGAAATCATAAATGAAGATTATTGAGAATGATTAGGTTTGGGGTAACGTTTTCAAATTTTCAACTTAAATTACTTTAAAAACAATGGTGGAATTTGATCCAAATCCAAATTTAAATATTTTGATTTGACAAACAATAAATTTGAGCAAATTCCAAATTTCCAAATGAAATTGCGGTTCCCGAATATGGCATTAGTATAGTTATGCTGTACTAAATGGATTGTCTGACAGCAATACCTAAATATTATCTGCTGGTATACCAGTGGATTTTCATGTATAATGATGTTGTAAATCCTGCTACTTTAGATAACAAAAACTTCATGGAGATGTTCCAAGAGATTGCTGAATCACAGCAGAAGCAGGAGGAGAATAAAGATGCATCCGCCGCTGCTGAAGCTCTTGAAAAGCTGAATGTTGGAGGAGAGAAAAGCGAGGAGAAAGTTTCTGAGGAGGAAGCTTCTCCGGCTAAAGAAGTAGCTACTCCAGCTGAGGAGACAAAAGCCGAGCTGAAAAAGGATGACGAGGAGAAGAAGGGGGAAGATTCTAGCGCTTGATTCATGGTATATTTCAAAGTCTGGTAGCTGTCCTTCATTTTGCGCAAATATTTTGATAGTCATTATTTTGGTCGGTATTTATTCAAAAGACCAAATGGGTTGTTGTCTAGTTTGTTGATGCTATGTCTTCTATCTGGGTGGTGAGGGTTTTTTGTTGTTTTCATTTTGGGTTCTTAGATGAGGCTCCCAATGCCTTCATATATACTAAATCATGTACTTGGTGTAAGTTGGGTGTGCTTTTCGCTGTACGCTGAGTCTTGCATTTACGGGAATTTTCTACAAGAAAAAGCCTTTTTGTTATAGTTAATCTTTTTTGTTGTTCTAATTCTATTTGATCGTTTATATTAGAATGTTGTTGCACCACCCGTTGTTCCAATCATCAATAATGCACCTAATCAACCTGCATTTGGGCTGTGGTGAGCTATGGACTTGTTCTGTTAGCAACTACATGTACATGGACTTGTTCTGTTAGAGTAGTCCGAGTTAGGCTGCTTCTGTTAGGAAATGAGTGACGGTATGAAAAAAGCACTCGAAGGGGTGTTATGAAAAGGAAACGGTCTAAGGCTAGGTTTAGTAATGACATAATAATACCGCTGCGTATTAAGGTTTGAATTCTCCTTTGGGTTAAAGATGACAATGAAGCAGAGGCGGCTTCGTATGGAGTCACCGGAGATTGAAGAAGTATGAGAGAGAGAGAGGGGGGGGATGGCTGCCATTTTTACCAGGTTGGCAGGATTATGTGCTTTGCCTGCTGTCGTTCCAAGTCACTGCATCAGATACACATCTAACAAGATTAAGATACGTAGATCACACACAGAACAAAATTGTGACTCCAAGCCCCTTTCCTTTTGTATCAAATCGTATCAACCCGACAACTCAAGTTAGTATAGAAGTTCCATATTTCCGATTAGTGGTGTTTAATGGGTCGGGTCGGGTCAAAATTTGAATGGGCCAGCGCCTGACCCTTTTACACCAAGGTCCGTCAATGACCAACCTACTAATGGCCCGACCTGCTAAAATGTGACTCGACCCTTGACCCGTTGGGTCGACCCGCCCCGTTGAACATCACTACCCCGGATACTACTCATACCGACATACGTCATTATAAGACGATTAGTGTAAAATTCTAACAATTAGATTCTTGTTACATTATGGGTTTGTTCCTCCCTAAAGGTTAAAGAATAATGGAAAAACAAGAAGAAAACGCATAAGACATGCCATCCAAATCCAGCGAGTTATTAGAGTGGAACGGTGGAAGTAGTGGGTGGTGAGTGGGTGCATTATTAGTTGAAAGGTAAGCTAAGCAATTTCTTTATGAATTATGACTCATCACCCCCACATTTTTCAAAATGTTTGGGTCTAGTTTCCAAATGATGCGCTGTACCTGTACCTTTTATATTAACTCAAATGGGAATAACCTTCCAAAATAAGCTTAGGAAGGTTTTAATTTTTAAAATAAGTGTTTAATTTTTAAAGTAAGTGTTTTTATGTCCGAGTCTAAGGTTAGGTATGTTTGCTGTTACTAGCACTGAACAAAGAAACTGATCAAAAAAGCTAATGTTATGTTTGGAAATGATTTCATTTGAAAAATTGGAATTTGCTAATATTGTTTGGCAAATTAAAAATTTTCAAATTTGGATCTAGATTAAATTCCATAAAGTTGAATATTTAAGAACGGATATCCAAACCTTATCATTCTCAATTTTTCATTTATGTTTCATAATTGAAATACGTAATTTGAAATGTAATACTTGTTCCCAAACACTAAGTAAAATTATTTGTTCGCTGATACTAACAACGAATAAAAAAGAGACAATTTTATAACATTGGTCAGGGAAAAAATAATTCGCTCTTGTTTTGGCTTGCAGACACTCTTTTGGGAATCAAAATTTCCCGAATCTTATTTTGGGAACAAATATTTCCGAATTTTTTTATTATTACCATTTTTTTTCTAATCTTTCAATCAAATGGTAGGTTATTTTTTTTGGGCATTACTATGACCTATGTTCATTCCAATTTTTATTGTAGTTTTGGAAAATGAGGATTGAAGGAATTAGTCCTCTTATGTTGAGTAAATATTTACATGGGAATATTTTCCCCCTCTTTCGAAATAAGATGATAATATCCTCTTTTCTTCATTCTCATACTATTGTATTACATTTTTCGTCTTCCCTTTTAAATTTACCTTTTTTTTCTTCTATATTTATAATTTGAAGTCTCTTTTCTTTCAATACTACTATGTCCTAAGAGTGACAAAAAGGTAATAAATGAATATCATTAGAACTACTTGGGGGTTGTTTTATTAGTGAAAACTAGACATGGTACGGTTTAGATCGGGTTTGGTTTGGCTATATGGGTATCGAACTTGAAACAAGTTGGCTTTGGGTGTTTTTTGGCCAGTTTTTCAAATAGTATAACTGTCATTTTCAATATATTAATATTTGTTTATATTTTAAAAATATACAAGTTAGCAGTCTTATTCGTTCTCGAGCGGCCGTGCTCTTCTTTATAGATATGGCCCATATGGGTTGTCGCCATCCTTCCCTTTTCAGATCTTAACCATAGTTTTCAATTTGCGGAATTCATTGGGTTTGATGATGATGATATGCAAGATACTGATGATCGTAGTTTTCCATTTGAAACTTTTTTGGTTGTACTCATGAAAAATCTTGAGGAACTTGATCACTCTCATAAAAATCAACTTTCAGAGTCAAAGTTAGTAGCCTAATATTCCGCACAAGTCAAGGTTCGGAGAGGAGGAGAGCAACGAATAGATATTGATCGTCTCATTATAGAGCGAAACCTCCAAATTCATTGCCTCAATTCTAGCTAGAACAAATTTCAATTTTGCAACCAACAAAGCTAAAGGGAGAATTTAGCTCAATGATTCATCCCTTTTGAAATACTTATTATATTACAATTGTTATTACTATTTATTGTTTAAGCTTATTTTATATTTCGGCTAATGTGTAAGAAAAGATATAGTCAAGAAGCATCTTATTTCAATAGTATAATCGCATTAACTTCTTATAATTTTTAGATGTACATAATTCAATATATAAATAATTAAAATAACACATTAAATTCTGTAAAAAGTCAAATGTAACAAGTATAATAAAACGGAAAAAGTATATACAATATAGACATAAACAACATGATCTAATACAAATGAACAATGATCCTCGACAACGGTGTAATTTTGATATTGTGTCCTAGGTGGTCGTTAAGTTTTTTAGGACCTTTCTATGCAAACGAATTTATAAACACCTTAAAAATTCCTAGTGGCTAAGACTAGTGGTAGACGAGGGATCTATCCAAATGTTAAACGGTAAACTTTTAAACCCGACTCTCTTTGACCTGATTTTTAAAAGTTTATAAAGTAGTTTTTTTATTATATTTTATGGCTCGTCGGATCGACCCATTTATGTATATAATAATATCATTTATAAATATAAAAAAATGGTTAACTTTTTTTCCAATTAATTCTTATAATTATTAAACTCGTCCCGGCTTGACCCTTTACACCAAGGCCCGCAAATGACCCGCCCAATTATTAACCCGATACGCTAATGACCCATCAAAATGTGGGATAAAAAGCTAGTATTGAAGGTTGTTGTTGAAGTATGTATCACTTTATTCTCAGCAAAATTAAGTTTGATTATCATGGGCTCTCTTTCCCTCAATCTACAAGATCATCTCACCTTTTCTTATGAGTTTGAAAATCCCAATTATACTTCTATTTTCCTACTACCTCCGTTCCAAAATACTTGCAACATTTGCCTTTTTCACGCAGTCCAATGCACTAATTCAATCCTTAATATATATAATTATGTATAATATAAAATTATAAAAATTTGATATTAATAATCTTTACGTCGAGACGAATCAAACAAGATCTCACTTGACTATGTTTTGACTTATAGATTACCTAATAATCACAAATTAAGGGAGATAAGTGAATAGTGCTTATTTTTCGTATGTTGCGACTTGCGAGTATATTGGTGATAAGTGCAATTATTTGCACTTATCCGTGTTCATTTTACGCTCCTTATTTGTAGTTTTAGTGGGTTTTTAGGTATGTTTTGAGTAGTTTGTGCATATTTTGTCTCTCGAGGTCAATTCTATGTTTTATATGATTTTTGAGGCAAAAATCGGAGTTTTTAGGTACATTTCGGAGTTATAAGAGGGTGAAGGCTTGGAGAAATAGCCTAAGACCCCTTGTCACGTGAAGAGACCGAGCCACAAGCTAGTCCCGATGAGGAGAAGGCAAGAAAAGTGAAGGCAAGTGCATAAAAAGGCCAAGCGACGACCCAGTTTAAAGGTGCAACACTCGTCGCGCATTTATCAGAATTAAATGGCATGTCGTAGGCAAGCGACGAGTCGTCGCTCACCTTGCGCCGCTCGTCGCCTATCATCCACAGCAGCAGCAATTTTCCTCCAGATGAGCGACGATCGTCGCTCTATAAAGCGCCGGTCGTCGCCTCTTTCAAACCGGGCAGTTTCATAGCGGTTTTCTTCTAATTTTTGGAACCACTTTATATAGTGGCAGTTATTTTTCGTGTAGGAGAATCAGATTTTAGTTTCATTTTAATTTCCTGTAACTTTTTCTTAGAGTTTTTAGTTTTCATTCAAGCATCCTTTGAAGAACCTTTGTAGAATTCGATTTCCGCACTTCCAGTTTATGTTATATTCTCGTTCCGTAAGTTTCGTTGTTTCATTATTACTTTTTACATCATTGTTTGTTGTTTGCTATATGCTTTCTATGATCATGAGTAGTGAGTAGTTTCTTTATCTAGGGTTAGGGTGAAATCCCTAATTCGAAGCATGGATTGATATTTTATTGATTGATTGTGTGCGATTTGAGTCGATGATTGAACCTACGCTTAATGAGTCTTGATTTAAATATCTTTGTTAGCCTTTCAATAGAACGGAAGTTTGAGAATCGGTTTAACTTAGGATTGAGATATATTTAAGTTAAATTCCTTCTAGTATTAGCCAATAGAACGGAAGTTTGAGGATTAATGCTAGTTGGTCTTAAATCGATATTAGTCAATAGAGTGGAAGCTTGAGACTAATTAGATCACGTTCTCTCATACTTATGGCTCAATTTCATACAATCATGAAATTAATTGAATTCCATGTTAGAATTAGGTGATACCCGACGCCCTAGTGTCTTTCATATATTGTTATACATCATTTTCATTATCGTCTTAGTTAATTGCATCTTAGGTTTAGAACATCATCTACATTATTTGTTTGAATCTTGTCTTAGCTCATCATAAGCATACAATTCGGAATTATTTAAGCCTCCTTGTGTTCGACCCGCACTACGCGTACACCGTGCGCTTGCGGTAAATTAAAATTTGCACACCAAGTTTTTGGCGCCGTTGCCGGGGAGGCGACCATAATTCTTTTTTTTTGTTTTGTTTGTTGATTTGCTTAGACTGTTGCTTGTTGTCCCCAAACCTTTGGCCCTTTGTCTCTGAATGCCCAGGCGAGCTCGCTCTCTCGAACGGTTCGACCCCGAGATTGAAGCTACCGCCCGTAGACTTAACGCAGACCGACTTAGGCGTCTTAGGCAGCAACAAGACACCATGGCCCATAATGCTAATAGATCCTTTGGCCAAATGGGTGCGCCCACGCTCACCCAAACTTCCATACCATGCATAGTTAAACCAGACTTTGGGACCGAGAACTTCGAACTTAAACCTCACCTCATTCAAATGATTGAGAGGAACCAGTTCGGCGGTCACCCAAGTGAGAGTCCACACGACCATATAGCTGACTTCATAGAAAGATGTGATACCATTACCGCCAAAGATTTGTCTATGGAGGCGGTAAGGATGAGGCTTTTCCCCTTCAGTTTGAAGGATAAGGCCAAGTCCTGGCTCAAGTCCGAACCCGCAGGTATATACACGACCTGGGAGGCACTAGCTAATGGCTTCCTAGCCAAATTCTATCCTCCTAGGAAGACATCCCAAATCCGGACCCAGCTGCAAACATTTAAGCAGCAACCTTTTGAGTCTTTCTATGAAGCATGGGAGAGATTTAAGGATCTCCAGATTAGTTGTCCACACCATGAGATACCCAATTGGTTACTAGCTCAGTCCTTCTATGGAGGATTGTTTGATGAACATAAGTCGTCGATTAACGCCGCATGTGGCGGTGATATGGATTCTAAGATCCCAGAGGATCTCTTGAAACTCTTTGAGACCATGGCTAAGAATAGCCACTCTTGGAGTAACGAGAGAGGTCCAGTAGCCCAGGGTAATGTTGCAGAATCTGAGACCATCAAAGCTCTCACCAAACAGCTAGCCCATCTTACTGAACAGATGGCTAAGGTAAATATGGTAAATTCTTCTCCATCTCCTTCTTCTAATTATTCTGTTATATGTGATACATGTGGTGCTTCAGGTCACTGTTCTAGCGCTTGCCCCCAAGCTTACGGGGAGGTGAACGCTTTATACAGTAAACCTCCTGGAGACCCACAAGCTAACCGTTACAATGCAGGCTATAAGCACCCGAATCTGTCCTACACTAGCACCAATGTGCTAAATCCGCAGCATGTCCAAGCTCCATTCCAGCACCCACCTCCGTACAAGCAATATACTCAACCCCCTCAACCTAACCTTAGGACTGAGGTCGATGAGTTGAAAGGCGTTGTGCGGAGTCATATTCAGAACACCGTTACACACATGAAATTTCTGGAGACGCAACTGGCTCAAATAGCACAGCAGCTCAATACTCGGGCCCCCAACCAACTCCCGAGCCAACCAGAGCCCAAAGACAAGGAGCCCAATCAGATTAACGCAGTAATCGAGGTAAAAGGTAATGAATTGGCCGGCCCTCCTATTCAGGAAGTGCCTCCTGCAAAGCCAATTATGCATGTTAATTCTGATGTTGTTTGTTCTGACAGTGCTGAAAGGAAATGTGACCGCGACAATGAGAAAAAGGTTAAAGTAACTGACATCAAAATCGACTATCTCCCTTTCCCTCAAAGGTTAGCCCAGGCTAAACTTGAGAAGAAGTACGGGAAATTTTTCCAGTTACTAAAAGACAACTCTTTAGAGTCGTCCTTTCTAGACTTGCTAGCCCAAGCTCCCAAAGTTCCTAAAATGTTTAAGGACTCATTGTCCGACAAGCATGGGGGTGAGACTATCACTGTTCCTAAGCTAGGAGACCCCGGGAACTTCAATATTCCTGTCACAATTGGGGGTGTTTCAATAGACAAGGCTTTATGTGATTTAGGTGCTGGTGTGAGTCTGATGCCCTACTCGTTGTATAAGAGGTTAGGAAACCTAGGTAAACTGGTCCCCCATGAGGGTAAGTTACAACTTGCCGACCGTAGTATTATTCATCCTAGGGGGATTTTGAAAGATGTGTTGGTAGGTATTGGTCGATCTGTGGTTCCTTGTGATTTTTTGATTGTTGATATACCTGAAGACCATACGACTCCGATCATCTTAGGAAGACCGTGTTTAGCAACTTGTAGGACAGTTGTGGATGTCGCTAGAGGCAAGATTGTGATGGACATAGGGGATGCTAAGTATGAGTTTAATATCGATCGTTCCCCTACTTGTCATGCCTCTGCGAATTCGGTGTGTTGCGTTGATACTAGGTGTGAGGAGGACTCGGACCTTGATGCCTTAGAGGCCTTCCTTGAAGGCACCGGGGGACGTGAAGAAGTGATGAGTTGGGGAGGTACGTGCGATGAGGAGTTTGATCTAACCCATGAATTAGTGCAAGAGGATGTGTTTGTGCAGGTGAATGAATTGCAGGTTGGAAAGTCAGTGCATGGAGTGAAGAAAGTGATACGGGAGAGTTCTACGCCTCCCAAGGTAGTTTTTGATAAGTTTTCGTTTGAACAGGTTACCGACGTTGTCCCCCATGAAACTCGCAAGAATGAACCGCAAAAGAAAGCGAGAAAGAAAAAGAAAAAGCTTGCGGGGGACAACAATTTGAATTCTGAAAGAAAAGAAACTCAATGGGTGCGAAACCCAAAGGATACGCAATCTCATGCTTACGTTGAAAGGAATCTCTTCCTTTGCAACGATGTGGAACCCGTCTGAAGGGGGTGAATCACGTCGAGCTAACGACGTTAAACAAAGCGCTTGCGGGAGGCAACCCGTGTTTCCATAGCTTAGTTTTTAATTATTTTTATAATTTTCTTTTTTATTTTTATTTTTGTGCTTTTTTATGTTTGTTAATTTGTGTAGGTATATAAAAAAAAAAAAAAAAAAAAAAAGTGGAAAAAGGAGCAAAAACAAGAAAAGAAATACGGAGCAATGTCGTAGCTAAGCGACGACTCGTCGCTTACCTTGCGCCGGTCGTCGCCAATTTTTTGGAATTAATTTGTGCTCAATGTCGAAGCTGAGCGACGAGTCGTCGCACCCAAAGCGCCGCTCGTCGCATGTTTTTGTGGAAAAATTAGAAATGTCGAGGCTATGCGACGACTCGTCGCCAACCCCAGCGACGATCGTCGCTCTACGCGATTTTCGAATGGCAGGCTTTTCTTAATGGAATCCGGAAACCCTATCTCTTTTTCTTCTTTCTCAACCCAATCTCACCATTCCTTATCTTCTCCTCTCATCTCCTTTCTCTCTCTAACCCTCAATCTCTCATCACCACCTTCAAATTCCTTCACCATCATCAAAGGGTTTCCAATTTTCCATCTCAAGCTTCAAGTCAATTGCTCCATGTGCATCATCAAAGGGTTTCCAATTTTAGCATCATCCAAAGGTTGTAGATCTTCAATTGTGTTCTTATTCTCTCATCTCAAAGGATCTCCTTCATCCTAAGGATCCTAAGGTATAATTCTCTTCCATCTTCTTTTTGAGGCTTTAATTTGAGTATAGATTGTGGTTTTTTGTGGTCTTTGCTTTTTAATCTAGGATTTGTGCTATATCATTGTTGAATTTGTGTGAATTGTTTGTCCTAGGTTATAGCTTAAGGTTTGTTGGTTCAATTTGGTGTTGTTTGAGTTGTGGTGTTGGTTTTTGGTTGTTGATTGAGCTTGCAATTGTGTTATAATCATGAATTTGTTCCGATCCAAGTCCAAGCGTGCTCGCCAAGCGGATGAAGGGTCGTCTTCACGACCCCATGGTGATGACTCCTCCCCTCCAAGGAGGGAAGTCCACCATGACCGTTCACCACCACCGCCGGCGCCTCGCACGGCTCAAGGACGATCATCCGCCCACACCATGGGATGTGTGCTCACACCATCCCAAACCCAGACCTTTAGAAAGCATGCTAGGCGGACCCTCCTAACCACCAAGTTTTTAGACTCCCTCCCCCTTTCCATCACTAACCTAGAAGAGGGTGTCATGACCCTTTTGCGTAGGGGAGGGCTAGATGCCTCCGTCAGAAACCGTGGGGTTACATACCCACGGCTCACCCTTGAATTCTTGACCACCCTTGAGCGTCATGTTTCATCTAGGGGATACGCATACTACTACATTACCTTCAATGCTTTTAATCGCACGTATAGTATGACGTATCCCCAGATTGCCAGTGCATTTAGGTGGGGCTTTTCAGAGGGTGAGTACCCAACTCCCTCTAAGGAAGTTATCTGTGAGTTTTGGTCCGACATGACCGGTGGCGTACCCTACGCCCGTTCGGGGAACAAGATCCGTAGAATCTGGCACCCCGCACTGCGTTATGTGTACCGGTACCTCGCCATGACCGTCTTCGGTCAAGGTGAGCCTACGCAGGCACAGCAGTACGAGTTAGGGCATTTTTATGCCCTCTGCACACCCGACTATCCTGTACCCAATTGGGTTCATCTTTTTGTGTCTAGGTGCTTGGATATCAAAACGTCCGATAAGGGCAAGATATCCATCGGTGGTATGGTACATCTCTTGGTTCAAAGTCTTGGGATTAATATCCCCAATGACTGCGCTCCACATGATACCACCGCAGGTAATACGTATGATTTTTCGGCCCTTAAGAATATCAAGTTTTTTGTTTATAATGGTCAAGAGGGTCCATATTTCCCGTGCCCAAACGGGCAGATGCTTTACCTTCCCCCTACCCCCGAGTATATATTTGATATTGCGCAGGATGCGGATGTCCGAACGCTTACCAATAGAGTCATCCAGTATACTCGACAACGAGGTGTCGATATGCAGGGTGGCCGCCGCAGACAGGAGGAGGCGGGGGAAAATGAGGAAGAGGAGGAAGAGGCCGGCCATGCTGAACAGGCCGCGCCCATGGAGGAGGATATCCATACGGCTCAACCTTATCAGGGAGAGCCCTATTATGGGTATCAACAGCAGCAGGTACCCTCCTATGATTATGAGGAGGAGAGAGTCTGGCGTACTGAGATGCTGGACCGGATTCATCACGTCGAAGGAAGGGTAGACCGTATTGACGATCAACTGCAGACCCTTCACGAAACCTGCACATACCAGTGGAACGAGCTGCATGATTCCTATGACTCAGACATGTATGACATCAATACACGTCTGAGTCAAGTGATGTTGGCTCAAGAAGCCCAGCTTGCCTATTCTGCGGGCAACCCGTTCCATGATCCTAGGGCCGACATAGCTGCTTTGGAGGCCCAAAGAGAGAGAGAGAAGGAAGCCGCCATGGAGGCAAAGCGATCAAGGAGAAAATCTTTCTCCTGGTTTAGGCGCGGCTCCTCAAGTGGTCACTGACGGCCACACATCCTTTTTAGACTTCCCCTAGCTGTATGCTTTTGGCTTTACTGTCTAGTTCTCTTTGCTATACTGTTACGCATTGAGGACAATGCTTGGTTTAAGCATGGGGGGGAGTCTACACCTTTTGTGTAGATATTTTTTATTTTTACTTTTGTTTTTGTACTTTTACATTTTCTTAGCTAGTTTAGTTTAAGTTTGTTTTTCAGTTTTTAGTTTAGTTTTTTTTTTTCTTTTATTTATATTTGTATGATGTATTATCCAAAAAAATGAAAAAAAAAAAAAGAAAAAAAAAAAAAAAAAGGAATGCTAGCCATAAACCTGTGAAGGAGGCTAGGCAAAAGGAGAGTGAGTGTTCATTGGAGCTGTTGCTGCTATCTTTATTCCTCCTACGCCGAGTCGTCATTTGCAGGTATATTTTCTATCCCTATCTTTGCTCTTCCTTTCTCTATATTCTAGCTCCACCATATTGTCATACCTTCACCTACCGAGCTATCCTCACTAGATTCTCGCACATCATCTTTCACTAACCACTGCAGGATTTTTGAGCTACAAATTTTGAACCACAAATAAGCCCCCATCCTCTTGATCCAAAGACAGTTCTTGGATTGCGAGATCCAAGAGCTCTATTATTTTGAGCCTTATTGTTATGGAGTTTGGGTATTTGTTGTGGTACATTGTGTTGTGGTTGTGTTGGTTGTTTTGTGTGTGTGGGTTGGGTTGAGGTTGATAAGGGGTTTGGGATTTTGATGGGCTTACATGTGAGATCATTTATGAGGGGAAGGAGACTAAGATAGAAAGCCTCTTACTTTTGGGGAGCCATAAGGAGAACCGGTGTTCATGTTTAAGAGGTAGTGTTGCAATCGATGGTGTTATCCCGATTCAACATTGGTGCTTACTAGGTAGCTATGCATTCTCATGGTTGTGCTTCATTGTCATATCAAGGGTTACTAAAGACCCTACTTTCATCTAGGGTTGCTGAACACCCTATTGCCATCCACCACGAAAAGCAAGCATGGGGGAACCCATTACTTGTTTATTCGTGTTCTTTACCCCATATATTTGTATAGGCTAAGCTTGATCATGCATTGTATTTGTTCATTTTATAGCTTGGTTTGTACTTTGTTTTTCATTGAAAAAAGGGAAAGAGAACATGCTTGATAAGAGAAAGACCCGGCTAGGTTGAAAACCCGAAAGGGCGACCTAGGCAAAAGAGCGGCATGAGTGGGTGAGCAAGTGAGATTTGAAAAAGTAAATGAGTGGCTAGGGTGAAAACCCAAAAATGGGCCCCTAGGCAAAATGAGAGAAAAAGAGAGATTCAATGCATATTTGTTTTTCATTTTGTTTGGAGAGGCGATATAAGAAGTGGGAGACATAAGGAAGGAATTTGGGTAGGCCACAATTGGAGGGATAAGTAGTAGATTTTTGTTTTCATTTCTCACATTCCTTTTTTGGAGTCATAAGGAGGTTGAAGAGTAGGGATTTTTGCTTTTTGATGTTTTGATGTTTTATGATCTTCCATGTCTATCATTTGTCTTTGTGTGTGTGTGTTGTGTTAGCCAAGTGAAGGGGTTGAGTGGTATGAATGATTTGGACCCTTGGCAAACACCGGGTGTTAGAGGCGTTTAGGAAGGGAGGCATAAGAAGTAGTTTAGGATTTGGAGACCGTGTCTTGGCCTTGTTTTTACTTGTGTTTTCACCTTGATTTGCTCGAGGACGAGCAAAGGCTAAGCATGGGGGAGTTTGATAAGTGCAATTATTTGCACTTATCCGTGTTCATTTTACGCTCCTTATTTGTAGTTTTAGTGGGTTTTTAGGTATGTTTTGAGTAGTTTGTGCATATTTTGTCTCTCGAGGTCAATTCTATGTTTTATATGATTTTTGAGGCAAAAATCGGAGTTTTTAGGTACATTTCGGAGTTATAAGAGGGTGAAGGCTTGGAGAAATAGCCTAAGACCCCTTGTCACGTGAAGAGACCGAGCCACAAGCTAGTCCCGATGAGGAGAAGGCAAGAAAAGTGAAGGCAAGTGCATAAAAAGGCCAAGCGACGACCCAGTTTAAAGGTGCAACACTCGTCGCGCATTTATCAGAATTAAATGGCATGTCGTAGGCAAGCGACGAGTCGTCGCTCACCTTGCGCCGCTCGTCGCCTATCATCCACAGCAGCAGCAATTTTCCTCCAGATGAGCGACGATCGTCGCTCTATAAAGCGCCGGTCGTCGCCTCTTTCAAACCGGGCAGTTTCATAGCGGTTTTCTTCTAATTTTTGGAACCACTTTATATAGTGGCAGTTATTTTTCGTGTAGGAGAATCAGATTTTAGTTTCATTTTAATTTCCTGTAACTTTTTCTTAGAGTTTTTAGTTTTCATTCAAGCATCCTTTGAAGAACCTTTGTAGAATTCGATTTCCGCACTTCCAGTTTATGTTATATTCTCGTTCCGTAAGTTTCGTTGTTTCATTATTACTTTTTACATCATTGTTTGTTGTTTGCTATATGCTTTCTATGATCATGAGTAGTGAGTAGTTTCTTTATCTAGGGTTAGGGTGAAATCCCTAATTCGAAGCATGGATTGATATTTTATTGATTGATTGTGTGCGATTTGAGTCGATGATTGAACCTACGCTTAATGAGTCTTGATTTAAATATCTTTGTTAGCCTTTCAATAGAACGGAAGTTTGAGAATCGGTTTAACTTAGGATTGAGATATATTTAAGTTAAATTCCTTCTAGTATTAGCCAATAGAACGGAAGTTTGAGGATTAATGCTAGTTGGTCTTAAATCGATATTAGTCAATAGAGTGGAAGCTTGAGACTAATTAGATCACGTTCTCTCATACTTATGGCTCAATTTCATACAATCATGAAATTAATTGAATTCCATGTTAGAATTAGGTGATACCCGACGCCCTAGTGTCTTTCATATATTGTTATACATCATTTTCATTATCGTCTTAGTTAATTGCATCTTAGGTTTAGAACATCATCTACATTATTTGTTTGAATCTTGTCTTAGCTCATCATAAGCATACAATTCGGAATTATTTAAGCCTCCTTGTGTTCGACCCGCACTACGCGTACACCGTGCGCTTGCGGTAAATTAAAATTTGCACACCAATTGGAACGGAGGAAGTATGAGATTGTCACACTTTTCCTTTTAGTCTGTCAATTTAGTCCTACAACACTTCTATTTTAGATAGTGTTACCACAATTTTCTTAAATCCCATCCATTTATATTTTCTCCTTTTCTCGCACTTTCAATCTTACCCACACAATTTAATAGTAGCATCCACCAATTTTCGATACTTATGCCACTTGTAGTCACTAAGATCTCGTATAGACAATGAGAGTAAAAGATTATAGGTAACTTTTTATTTAAATACTTCGCCTATTTTTTTACTTGCACCATTCGCTTTTTAACACCATCCAATGCACATTTTTCAGTCGTTAATATCTCGAGTTAAAAAAATTTTAAAAATTATGAAAGTTAAAATTAATAAACTTAGTATCAAAATGATACAAACAAGATTTTAAACGACTACTATATTTTTACTTATAAATTAACAACAATAAACAAGTCAATCTGGTTAAAGGTAATACGATGCAACTAAAAAACGGAGGAAGTAATATTTATTTAATTAATATTAACATGTATATGTATACATAGTTACTACTAATAACCGCCTTCCTCTCCTTTTCTCTCTTCTCTCTAAAACTAACCCTAATCTCTATAGTTGGTTTGGGCTATCATCAACCTTCTGGTTGATGTTAAGCCCCTTAAATTTGTCCCTTTTAAGATTTTTGAATATGATTAGAATAAATTAGGAGAGTTGTTTAAGCCTTTTATTGAGTTGATTTTACCTATATATTGAGTTTTGATCTCTTTCTTTGTGAGAGTTTAGACTTATGAAGTTTGGTTTGTAATTGATTTGTTGATAGAGATTAATGCAATAATGCAACATATATCAAAATTACAATTACCATCAATTACATCAAATTCAGTTCTATATCAAGACTACAACAGATCAAAAGACCCCTCTAGTAGAAGTTTGTGTCAAACAACGATGTGAAAGAGGATATTCAGTCAGATCTCATATACAAGTTACAACGATCGTAGTTTGTTAATTTTGAATGATGTGAAAGAGGGTATTCAGAATTGTCAGATCTCATGTACCAAGATTGTAGTGGTTTTGTTAATTTTGAATTATCATTGAATAACGTTGTTATGTACTTGCTAATTTTTATCAATGATGTTAATTTCGTATGACTCTTTATCAGTGAATCAAGTATTATTAAAAATATATATACTTCATAGTATGTATTATGTATATATATATCAACAAGTAAGAAAGAAAGGAAAGTCCGTGGAAATACAGTGAATTAAGAAATCATATTCATAATCGCAATTAGCCAATTACTTACTGATTTTGAAATTTTGTACCCCTAATTCCTAAATTTAGGGTTGTCTGATCTCTCACCTTCAATTACATTTCAATACAAATCATCTTGGATTTATCAATGGCTAGGAAACCCGGAGAAGAATACGACTATTTGTTCAAAGTCGTACTTATTGGCGATTCCGGAGTCGGCAAATCCAATCTTCTTTCTCGATTTACTCGCAATGAATTTTGTTTGGAATCTAAATCCACTATTGGCGTCGAATTCGCCACTCGAACTCTTCAGGTTCTTTTTTTGATCTCTTTTTGGTTTTGGGTTGCTGTACATTTTTTTGAATTTTGATTTTGTACTTTTTATTTAAATATAAGTTTTCAATCTAAAATTTCATTGTTTTTGTTGTGGATTTTCGCAATTTACATTAATATATCTTATGCTTGTAGAATTTGTTTGGATCATGGCTTTAATTTGAGATATACTGATGCAACTGTGGTAATTGGGGTTCTATTTCATGTTTTGGCTTGTGATTTTGATTTTGAGTGGTGGATCTGTTTGCTAAGTTTTATGATCGTCGGATTGTGTTTTGCCCGTTATTTTTTTGAGTACTTTTTTTGCGTAAATGAAAATATTGCTTTACTTTATATTGGATGATTTGGATATACTTGTACAAACATGGTAATTGAGTCAAATTTTATCTTATTGCTAGTGTTTTGATTTTGAGGGGCGGATCTGTTAATCTGTTTTAAGTTCTATGATATTTTGGGATTTAGGAGTATAGGAGTATGCATCTGTGTTGGGTATATGGATGGATTGTTTCCAGATTAGTTTGAGTTTCAAAGATTATCCGATCTCATTTTGCATGCAACATGGCTTCTTTTGACCATCTCATGGGAATTAGTTGAACAACCCTATTGCCCTCCTTCTTTTCCAATGTACTCACAACTTGGATACTTTTGTATAGATTTTTGGGTTTTTGCAAACTTGTTTGTTGTATGAGATATCCTCTTGTGCTTGTTAGTTGTTACCCATTGAAAGTCATTGTTTCAGACGAATCGGAAAACCTATGGGCTATGGCATAAGGAGAGGCAATTAGATCTTGTTATAAATTCTGTTTATTGAGAGGAAATTAGGGTTTTCTGTTTTTAGTATAGTCATTACCATTTTCATAGTAAGTGGCTTGAAGATCCGGACAGCATTAACTCTTACGGAGTTACTGTGTACACCTTACCCATATCTTTCACACCAAAGAGTATCCAATGCCTATGGGCTGGTAGTTCAAGTATTTCCTCCTAGTCTTCTGTGTTCATGTCCATCCAAGTAGCCAGCCTTGTCTTATTCTTTCTTTAATTTTCACATCAATTGATGCCATTTTGAAGCATCACAATTAGCTTATATTTCCAGCACAAGATAGGAACTGGTTGTTATTCTGTTCCTGGAAATTTAGGTACAACTGTACAAGTGGTTGAACACTTTAACATCAATCTTGAAAAATAGAGCATGGTATCAAAGAGTTACTATTTAATGGTGGATGTAGTTCTTTTCAAGACATTTTCACTTGCTTCTACAAAAAATTTGTATTTGTGCATTCGTTGAGAAGTATGTAATGCATAAAAAACTTAGCTTGTTCTTGTAGCCTTCTATGTCCTAAAATATGACCCAACTTTGAAAAATGATGTATCTTCAAGATGTTTTCACTTGCCTGATTGCCTCTGTATGAAGTTTGTATTTGTACATCCGTATAAAAGCATGTGCCGCATAAGAATTTCTTATCAACTCATTTCATTTATCGTGAATAATTCTGTAAATTGGCTCCCTTGTCGATGAAATTAGAGAAGATAGATGTTAGTATACTTTAACTAGTTGATTTTTTACTACCTTCTCTGTAAGGGTTTCCATGCTATGGGTTTGCAACGATTGGGTCTTTTGACAGGTTACATGTTCTTGTCCAAGTTAAATTCAATGAAAAAAGGATTCTTAATGAAAAACTAAAGATTAAATTTAGAAATGCCTGTCACTTGCACCAACTATGCGTGCAGCCCCCCTCCCACGCCCTCCTCACTGCCATCTGGACAACACCTTCTGTATCCCTGCCTCCAGTTCCACCCCTCTTCCAATTGTCGTTTGACGGACGATCTCATCACTTTGTAATCTTGCTGCCCCTTGGTCTATACTTGTGAATAGTGATCTCTCTACTCAACCTTGTGTGAGAAAGGCATCTGCACTGTCCTTAATTTCATTAATTGTTGCTTGTAATGTCTTTATATAATTATCCTGAACTGAAGGCACTCCAATTTCATTCATTGTTATCCGTTTAGTTGAAAGCTATCATGACCGTTGAAAGTCCATAAAAATCTTTCTAATACTCAATACACTTATGCTGCCTCTCCCACCCTCATACAAAACAACATGTAAATCTGTGCTCATAGGTTGGCATTATAAAGTATGTATGTTTGGTATTTTTGCATCTCTTCTCTTCTCGTCTTTGTCCAGAATCTTCTTTATTCTCTTTGCATTCGCCCACCATACTTTTTCGATGCTTTCATGCGTAGTCCATGACTTTAGTCTTTGTTCAACAATCCCAAATACATGATTGAGAATAATGTGTATTTTTACTTAGTCACATTATCTGGCCGTTGTTATGTTCCTAATGTTATAGAGGCAGCTGCTACTAAAGTCGTGCTTCTTTAATCTGGAGTATGCCTTGTTTTTATTTAGAACCCTTGCACAAATTTGGATAAAGAAAAGGTTGCTAGTTTTCTCCACACAAAAAAAATATATGCATTGTCCTTTGTGACATCAATTAGCATCAAGCCATCAACTTCAAAAGCAGATCTATACTCAAGGCTATGTATTTGTTTATTTGCTAATAGGTTGAAGGAAGAAATGTGAAGGCACAGATATGGGATACAGCTGGTCAGGAGCGTTACCGAGCAATCACAAGTGCCTACTACCGGGGTGCTCTGGGTGCTCTTTTGGTGTATGACGTTACCAAACCTACCACATTCGACAATGTGAGCCGGTGGCTGAAGGAGCTCCGTGACCATGCGGATGCCAACATTGTGATTATGCTTATAGGTAACAAGACTGATCTCAAGCATCTTCGTGCTGTGGCCACCGAGGACGCTCAGAGTTTTGCCGAGAAAGAGGGTCTTTCTTTTATAGAAACATCCGCTCTCGAAGCAACAAATGTGGAGAAGGCATTTCAAACCATTCTCTCCGAGATATATCGGATTATCAGCAAGAAGACGCTAACGGCTAATGAATCAGCACCCGCAGCACTTGCAGGAGGACAAACTATACTTGTCGGAGGAGCATCCGAGACTGGTGCGAAGAAGCTTTGTTGTTCATCATCTTAGGAGTAACCTTCAAGTCGGATTTGCTCATGATTTATTTATTGTGAATTCGAGATTTTCTTGGCTTCTATTGTTCCCTTATTTCTCGGCTTCTTTAGTTTTATCCTTCCCATATTTTGCATCCCAGATTCTGAGTTCTTTCAAGCAAGTAAAAGGTTGTATTTTTTGAATTATTTAAATTTAATTTATGACAAGGAAAAATACTTTTTGTTTGAATTTCATTGTAATTAGTCAAGTAAAAATATTTAAAGTTTTGAATTATTTAATTGGTTAATTTTATGGGTCAAGACATACAAGTAATGAACAAACAAACAACTAACTAAATAGGGCTTTAGGGTACACATCAACAAGATAGGAAATATATACTTCGTTTCATAATATTTGCTACATTTAACTTTTTTTATGCAATCTAATATACGATTTTGTTTATTTATATGTCGAATTATACATATTTAAAAATTATAAAAAGTTTAAAAAACAAAATGTAGCAAGTATTTTTGAACGGACGAAGTATATAGGTTAAATATGCAAGGCTAATGATTAGTTTAATGGACGGTCGTCCTTCATTTTCTATGACAAGGACCAAGTTTTCTTGACCATGAGCCGTCACTTTCTTGGTCTACGCGTTTAAATAATACTCTTTGTTTTCAAATGTTTATCTGATTTACTTTTTATATAGTTTTCAATGTAAATTTTGAGTCTTAATATCTCTAGATACGCATCATAAAAAATTATAACAAATATATAATAAAAAAGTATACATTAAGACGATCTAATGAGATTTCACATTGATATATTTTATCATCTATATATGTCTTAAAAATAGCTTTTTTTCTCCAAAATAGAATATTCTAAACCGGAAGAATATTAGAAAACGGAGAAAGTATTTCATCAATGTACTACATATTTTTTCAGCTTATCATAAAATACACATTTTTACCTTATTCATTAAAAAATCCGGTAGGATCAAACAATTTTCGTGTGACAAAGATTAGTATTAAAAAAATCGAGTTATGCTTCACTCTATTTAGAAAGAATTTGAGTTTGATTCTCAATGACTTTTTTCTTCCCTTAGTCTACAATGTAGGTTGTAACAAAAAAATTCCAATTGTTTTACTTTTTTTAAATTTGTCCATTCAAATTTGAAATATTTTTATTTTAGGCCGTGTTTTCATCACTTGCTTTAATCCCTATCTTAACACCTTTTTTCTCATTTTCTCTCACTTTCTATCTGACCTAGACAATTTAATACTATCTTTCAGTTTCTTAATACTTGTATGCGGCAATTGTAGCCAGTGAAATTCGTAGGGATAGAAATAGTGAAAGACTACAAGTAAATTTTTATAATAAAAAAATCATTTGTTTTTTACTTGTACCATTTACTTTCATACACTATTCAATCATTAATCATTAATATCTCTATCTATGCAAATAAAATATGTGAAAATTAAAAATTAACAAACTTTAGATCGATACATGTACTCTCTTGAGAGACCGTCTTTTCTAAAGACGGCTCTCAAAAGCCCAACCCACTTTTCTTTTTTTAGTAAATATAGTTATTTTTTTCTAAATTTAAACATTGGGTTGGCCCAATCTTGAGACGTCTTTTGTAAAGACGGTTTTAAGTAAGAATTTGTGTTAATAGTATTATAACTTACTCTGCTTCAATATTATTCTCCTATTTGTTATTAAATTATTGAATGCACTATTCTAATTCTAAATATCTCTAATTGTAATTGGGTATATGAATAACATTTACAACAAATAAAAAAAATCACATTAGACTATACGTTAACTCATGAATTTAAAATAATTAATTAGTATACATTAAGAGTGATCGATGAATAGTATTCGCAAATGAGACAATAATAGTGAATAGAGGTGAGTATTAAATAAAAACAAGTAGAATAATTAGTGAATTGCAATGTTAAAAGTTTAAGAACTTTGCAAATAACTGTTTCAATGTTTATTTTTTTCGAATTACAACCATAAAGTATCAAAGTGCACAATATTATTAAGGCTACATCACATAATTCCGACCACCTAACTTAAAATTGCGACAACTAAGATATTCAAAATTAGTATGTGAATTAACTTAAAACATCACAGACTTTGATGTCTTACGGCTGTAATTCACAAAAAAAAAATAAAATAAATAATAAGACTGTAATTCAAAAAATTTAAATACTAATATGTAATTTACAAAATTATTCAAACAAGTAAGGAAAGAAAAGAAAAGAAATTCCGTTCAAATATGGTGAATTCATAAATTCATAATCATTGCAATTCACTTTGAAATTTTGTACTCCTAATTCCTAAATTTTAGGGTTGTCTCTCACCCTCAATTACATCCTCAGTAACTGTAAACTATCAGATCATCTTGGATTTCAACAATGGCTAGGAAACCCGAAGAGGAGTACGACTATTTGTTCAAAGTTGTACTTGTTGGCGATTCCGGAGTAGGCAAATCCAATCTTCTTTCTCGATTTACTCGCAATGAGTTTTGTTTGGAATCTAAATCCACTATTGGCGTCGAATTCGCCACTCGAACTCTTCAGGTTCCTTTTTTATAATCTCTTTTTGGTATTGGGTTGTTGTAGAATTTTTGGAATTTGATTTTGTAACTTACAACTTTTTAATCTACTTTGTTACTTTTTTTTGCTGTGGATTTTCGCAATTTACACTGATATTTTTTATGCTTGTAGAATTTGTTTAGATCATTGCTTTGATTTGAGATATGCTGGTACAAATATGGTAATTGGGGTTCTATTTCATGTTATGCTTGTGTTTTGATTTTAAGCTGTGGATCTGTTTGCTAACTTTTATGCTCGTAGGATGTTGTTTTTCCCGTTATCTTATTGTTTATGTTTTGATTTTGAGTGGCGGATCTGTTTGTATATTTTGGGATTTAGGAGTATAGGAGTATGCATCTGTCTTGGGTATATGGATGGATTATTTCCAGATTAGTTTTGAGTTTCAAAGATTATCCGATCGCATTTTGCATGTAACATTACATCTTTTGACCATCTTATGGTGATATAGTTGAACAGCCCAAATACCCTTCTTTTCCAATGGACTCTAAATGGATACTTGTGTGTAGATTTTGGGGTTTGGCATTTGTTTTTTCAACATGTTTGTTTTATGAGATTCTCGTCTTGTGCTTGTTAGTTGTTACCATTCGGAAGTCATTGTTTCAGACGAATTGTAAAATCTATGGCATAAAGAAAGGCAATTATGTCTTGTTATATTCTAAATTCATGAGAGGCTATTAGGGTTTTTTGTGTTTAGCATATCTCTATGCCATTTTCATTGTAAGTGGCTTGAAGATCTGGACAGTATTAACTCTTACTGTGTATTCCCTACCCATATCTTTCACACTAAAGAGGATTCTATGCCTATGGGCTGTTAGTTCGAGTATTACCTCGTGGTCTTCTGTCTTTGTGCCCAATCCGAGTTGCCAGCCTTGTCTTATTCATTATTTTATTTTCATATCAATTGATGCCATTTTGAAGCATCACAATTAGCTTGTATTTCCAGCACAAGATAGGAAGTGGTTATTTTGTTTCTGGAAATTTAGGTTCAAGTGGTTGAACACTTAAACTTCAATCTTGAAGAATAGAGGATGGTATCAAAGAGTTAATTTTTAATTGTGGATGTAGTTCTTTTCAAGACATCTTCACTTGCTTCTACAAAAAATTTGTATTTGTGCATTCGTTGAGATTTGAGGAGTATATAGTGCATAAACAACTATTAGAATGTTCATGTAGCCTTTGTTGTCTGGAAATATGATCTAACCTTTTGAAAAATGATCTATTGTCAAGATGTTTTCACTTGCCTTTGCCTCTATATGAAGTTTGTATTTGTGCATCCATTTAGAAATATATACTTCATCAAAAATTCTTATCATCATATTTAACTTTAGTGAAAAGTGTCAAAAAGTACCTAACGAAATTTTTTTTTTTCGCAAAAAGTACCTAACAAATTTTTTTCTTTTTCAAAGAGTACCAATTAACGGTTTCCTTCTGTTGACCGTTAAATATAACATTTGACTGGTCAAAATCGAAAATTCTTCTTCCTCATCTTCAATTTCTTTTCCAATTCAATTTCCTCACTGTCTTCTTCCTCTACTTACTCAAAAATCGAAATTGAATAGGAAAAAGCAATTGAATATGAGGAAAAAGAATTTTCGATTTTGACCAGTCAACCGTCATATTTGACGGTCAACTAAAGGAGAACGTTACTTGGTACTATTTGGAAAAGAAAAAATATTAGGTATTTTTTGCAAAACTTTTATTATTAGGTACTTTTTTGGAAAAATTTTTTATTAGGTACTTTTGACAATTTTCCTTAGACTTTATTGTGAATAATTCTGTAATTGGTTGATTAAATTACAGAAGATAGTTATAGTATTATTAAACTTGTTGATATTTTGCTGCCTTCTCTATAGTGGTTTCCTTGCTATAGGTTAGCAATGATTGGGACTTTTGCCAGGTTACATATTTTTGTCTTCACTCTTCTCTATACTTGTGAATTGTGATCTCTGAAACAACTCAACCTTGTGTTGGAAAGGCATCTGCACTGCCCTCTAATTTCATTATTTATTGCTTGTAATCTCTTTTACATAGTTATCCTGAACTGATGGCTCTCCAATTTCAGTTAGTTTTAACTATTTAGTTGAAAGCTAGCATGAATGTTGAAAGTGTTTATAAAAATCTCTTTTATTTAAATGAAAGCTATTGTGAACTAATACACGATAAACCTATGCTGCCTCACTCCACTCTCATACAAAACAAAAGGTAAATTTGTGCCATAGTTGGTGTTATAAATTACTCCATGTATGTTTTGGTATTTTTAGCATCGCTTCTCTTCTCATCTCTTTGTCCAGAATTTTCATATTCCCTTTGTATTTGCCTACCGTACTTTTTCTATCTGGTTTCTTTTCTGTGTTGTGGACTTGTGGTCCTGCTGTTTCATTTACTAGATTTATACCTTCATTAGCCATTAAACTGTCCTAGGTTAAGAAAAATTATCCAGAACTTGTATCGCCTTATCATAACCTGAGAATGTTGGCGCACCCGATTCTGAAGTAGTTTCTTCATTAAGCTGAAACTGGCCTTGCTGTTACTGGATTACATGTTACATACACATTACGATTACTATATTTTTGATGCTTTCATGGCTAGTCCACGACTTTAGTTTCTTCGTTCAACAATCCCTAATACATGATTGAGAATTATGTATAATTTTATTTAGTCACATTATCTGGCCGCTGTTTTCTTCCTATGTTAAAGAGGGAGCTGCTACTAAAGTGGTGCATCTTTAATCTGGAATATGCCTTGTTTTTATTTAGAACCCTTGCCCAAAGTAGATTCATACTCAAGGCTATCTATTTGCGACATTTATTGGCTTCATCATCAAAAGGCTGCTAATAGGTTCATACTCAAGGTTATCTATTTGTTTACTTGCTAATAGGTTGAAGGAAGAACTGTGAAGGCACAGATATGGGATACAGCCGGTCAGGAGCGGTACAGAGCAATCACAAGTGCCTACTACCGGGGTGCTCTGGGTGCTCTTTTGGTGTATGACGTTACCAAACCTACAACATTCGACAATGTGAGCCGGTGGCTGAAGGAACTACGTGACCATGCGGATGCCAACATTGTGATCATGCTTATAGGTAACAAGACTGATCTCAAGCATCTTCAAGCTGTGGCCACCGAGGACGCTCAGAGTTTTGCCGAGAAAGAGGGACTTTCTTTTATAGAAACATCCGCTCTCGAAGCAACAAATGTTGAGAAGGCATTTCAAACCATTCTCTCTGAGATATATCGGATTATCAGCAAGAAGACGTTATCTTCTAATGAACCAGCACCTGCTGCACTTGCAGGAGGACAAACTATAGTTGTCGGAGCATCATCCGAGACTTCTGCGAAGAAGCCTTGTTGTTCATCATCCTAGGAGTAACCTAACCTTCAAGTGAGATTTGGTCATGATTTTTTTCCGAAGTCGAGTTTGGGTTAGTTGGAGGCTTGGAGCATAGCTTGTTATGACTTATGAGTTGGCTTAAGCTTATTATCTATTTATTGTGAATGTGTGATTTTCTTAACTCCCCTTTGTTTTTCTGTTTCTTTACTTGTTACATCCCTCCCCATATTTTGCAACCCAGATACCAACTGAGTTCTTTCGAGCCAGTAAAAGGTTGTATTTTTTGAATTTTAAATAGATGACGAGTAAAATTACTTTTTATCGAGAATCGAACGCAATATCTTGTCCGGGAAGGGCGCGATACTGATTAAAAATCCAAGTTCAGATGGAGGGCATAAAGTTTTGCACTTGTGTCGAGTCGATGGTAATTAATTTATTTAGTTGTTAATGAATGTTGGCTTTCAGATACTTGTATGTGCTTATCTCTTGAATACCTTTTGAGCCAGTAAACTCTTCGCACTTTTTTATATGGGTATGAGCTTCCGTTTATATTTTCTTTCCAGACCGTGACCATAGTTTGTCTATGAGCAAGATACACCTAGTATGATAACGATGATGAGTTGTTAATGAATGTTGATATCTTCACCTCCATCGGTTGTTCAAAATGGGAAGAATGCATGTTGTGATTAAACAACATATTCACAAAATATATGATTTTCACAAGGAGAAAATTTAGCCAAAAACCACTTTGTAAAATTGCCCTTTTTCCTAAAAAAATTAAAAATCTAAGCTTTGAATGAAACGTAAAAATAGGAAGAAAAGTGATAGACCAAACTAAGACAAATCAAATAAATGGGTTTATTTTTAAAACCAAAATATTTAGGTTTGAGCGTAAAAACTGAATTAGAGTTGAAACTCACTTTTTTATGTTTTCGCCAAATTACTAGTTGAGTGAATCTTGTGCAACCTGATGTGCAAAGAAGACTTTAATTGACGATAATGGCAAAACCCAATTTAAAAATTCCTAATCAATAACCGTGATTTGTAAATCACTACAAAAAGACAAAAAAATAATAATAAAATAAATAATATCAAAAAAAGATAAATTAAAATAACAAAGCTCTTAAGTCTCACCTTATCAAATTCTATCACATTGTTTCGGTAATGAAACGGTCAAATTTATAAAAGAGACTTTAAGTAGGAAGTACCTTTAAATTAAGGGAAGTGAGATGATTTGACCTCCGCGTAGGGTGTTCCTGCAACCACAAGGAAAACTAACCCGGGGGCCTATGTCCCGGAAGGGCACTCCGATGCTTAAGTCAGACCGGGAATCATAGATGTAATTAGTATAAGTTTTTGTATGAGAGTAGAATTGTGTACCTTTATCATGTAGATGAATGATGCATTTATAGAAATATTGTGGAGGTGGTTACCTCGTTCATGATAATACATGGTGATCATGCTTGTGTAGATGGGAGTAGTGGGTGGTTATGTGGCGGTTATGATTTGACTAAATAAATTACGGGATACTAATTTGACCCCGTAACATTAGCCCCACGCATGAAGAGTGATAGAGGAGGTAATTTTATGTAGCGAGGGCATCAGTCTTTATGCGGGAAATAAATATACCTCGATGAGTCCATGCTTGGTTTGAAGCCCCATGAATAATAAATATGTAGCCTTAGAGCCCGATAAGATAATTCGGTATTTGAGCGTGATGTAATGATATAGCCCAGCAGTCAATCACCTGGGACTTAGATTAGGAGTCATACTATGTGAATCCTTTGAAGATGAATATTGATCGGACATAGATCCGCATTGATGAATATGGATCGGACATAGGTCCGCATTGCTGAATATTGATCGGACATAGGTCCGCATTGCTGAATATTGATCGGACATAGGTCCGCATTGCCCAACCGTCAATCACCCGGGACTTAGATAAGGAATCATACTAGTGAATCCTTCGAAGATGAATATTGATCGGACATAGGTCCGCCTTGATGAATATAGATCGGACATAGGTCCGCATTGCCCAGCCGTCAATCACCCGGGACTTAGATAAGGAATCAAACTAGGTGAATCCTTTGAACATTAATGAATACTGAATATTGAATACTAAATATTGAATATTGAATATTGAATATTGAATACTGAATATTGAATACTGATTGGTTGCCAAGTACGTCTGGCAAGCTGTTAGTGTTGAAACATCAAGTACGTCTGATGTTTAGACTGACTGATCGATAATGATGGACTGTAAATGTTTAAATGATTCTTTGAAATGCTGTCAAGTACGTCTGACAGGTGATTTTAATGAACTCTAGAGAATAATATGTCAAGTACGTCTGACATATCTAGATCAATAATGGATCTCAATGAATTTCTTGCATTAAATAAAAATGCAATCTGAAAGTACGGAAAACACTGATACTATGACCGATGATATTAGTCCAAGTTATCAAACTAGGTGACATTCGCAAAGATTCCACTTTCAAACAAGGTGAAAGTTTAATAATGAAGATGAATACTAAGAAAATATCGCCCAAAATCAATCATTTTGGGACTTAAATAATAATATGACTTTCAAACTAAGTGAAAGCTTATATGATTGCATAACATGACAAATAAAGTCAATGTTTCAGGGCTTCAATAATAATAATCACTTTCATTCTAGGTGAAAGCTCAGGTGACTTTATATATTTTTCGCTGGAAACCCCATATAAGTAAGATCCAATATAATAATAATGGTGAAGTATTGAATTCCCACGTAGAAATAATATAATATTCTTCCAATATGTGTCGATATCGTACTTGATCACTGACTGATCATTGACCCATAAATACAATTAAAGAATCACCCGATATGCATTGATAAATAAAAGCAAGAATAATCATATGATCATCATCAGATTGATACAATATATTCTTCACTCGGCAATACTGGTAAAAGATTTGCATCCTTTATGTAGCATTTCATTAGTTAGTGACGATGATGATATTGCTCCATGTATCAAGTCACCTAAGGTGGTTCTTTCACGAGAGGATGGTTTGAACCATTATCAGATCATACCCGGATCCAACCAATACAATCGTCACTGTAGGTGTATTCCGGGGATCTGATGTAGATAGTTTGAACCATAATCAGATCGTACCCGGATCCAACCAATACAGTCGTCACTGTAGGTTGTTTTCCGGGGATCCGATGTAAATAATTTGAACCACTGCTAGATTGCACTCGAATCTAACCAATACATCGAATTGGGCAATATGTAGACTAATATTTTTAGACCGAAACCACTTAGCTGAAGCTAGTTTGGAAACTTTCTACGGGTCATCTAATCCTTTAGATAGTACATCAAACAAAACTTCAAAATTGAGACTGAATTTTGTAGTCAATTGAAGTTGGTTTGGAAACATTCTATGGATCTAATAACCCTTTAAGAAGGTGCATCAAACTGAACTCCAATATCGGATGAATAAAAATAATAAAATTCGACTTTTATATCCACGAATAATGCAAAAACTTGATATAATTTGGCCCCGAAATTCTCATTTGAGGAGTAATAAATAAATCCTCAATAACTGTGTTGGCCCAAAAAATAATTCGGCTCCCAATTTTATCCAATATAAATAAATAGTCATCACTGGATATTAATCTTTATTATATTCTATCTCATTTCCAAGTAACACAAATAATGTTATGTGATGGAGATGTTGATGAAAAAGATGATGATTATCATCCAGATCAGCCGCGGAGTATTGCGAGATTTAACGATAAGCTAATCGAAATTATGTAATGTAGTTTGATAGACAAACATCTCATATAATTAACAGGGGCTTGTAAGAAAAGTAAGTCATAAATGGTAGTTATCATAATTACCAACTACGTGACGTTCTCCACCCACGAACAAAACCAGTAACATAACACCTATATCTTCATCATCTTCAGATAGGCGTACCGACATCCATTAGCGGTTACTTTGTACTTCATATGACAACATTCTTATTACTCCATTTTTCAGGGAGAGAAAAAAAAATATTAAATGTTGGGACATGTGGCCATTTAACCAATTTCATTTTATGTTTTATTTTTATTATAGACAAATGGGAGACCATTAATCGCTATTCTGCCATAGATGACAAATTATATAATTTGACTTATTTAAATTCAAGAGGTTTAAGGGCTATGATAATAAAATAATACTCTATCATATAGATTGAAGCAGAATGTTGATATCATAATTGATAACAACTTGGGTGAACACATAGCCACATCATGGCGGTTAAATTTAAAGACTTACGAAACAGAAAGTATTGTGTAGAGACATGACTTTTATGTTTGTAATCCCCACAGACGGCGCCAAACTGTTTCGGTAATGAAACGGTCAAATTTATAAAAGAGACTTTAAGTAGGAAGTACCTTTAAATTAAGGGAAGTGAGATGATTTGACCTCCGCGTAGGGTGTTCCTGCAACCACAAGGAAAACTAACCCGGGGGCCTATGTCCCGGAAGGGCACTCCGATGCTTAAGTCAGACCGGGAATCATAGATGTAATTAGTATAAGTTTTTGTATGAGAGTAGAATTGTGTACCTTTATCATGTAGATGAATGATGCATTTATAGAAATATTGTGGAGGTGGTTACCTCGTTCATGATAATACATGGTGATCATGCTTGTGTAGATGGGAGTAGTGGGTGGTTATGTGGCGGTTATGATTTGACTAAATAAATTACGGGATACTAATTTGACCCCGTAACATTAGCCCCATCCAATATAAATAAATAGTCATCACTGGATATTAATCTTTATTATATTCTATCTCATTTCCAAGTAACACAAATAATGTTATGTGATGGAGATGTTGATGAAAAAGATGATGATTATCATCCAGATCAGCCGCGGAGTATTGCGAGATTTAACGATAAGCTAATCGAAATTATGTAATGTAGTTTGATAGACAAACATCTCATATAATTAACAGGGGCTTGTAAGAAAAGTAAGTCATAAATGGTAGTTATCATAATTACCAACTACGTGACGTTCTCCACCCACGAACAAAACCAGTAACATAACACACATAAAGGTGATTTATTATCCTCATAAATAATCGTTATTTACTTATACCTTTCCAACCCAATTCAAGTTTCATTTTGCCACCCCATATTTGCTACTATAATTTTAATTTTTTTCTTTACAATATCTTTATAGCATAAATCGATTTGCAGTTTAATTTTTTTGTTTAGTCAAAACTTTAATTTGAATTGGACTGAAAAAGACAAAATCATATTAATTCATTTTACTTCGATTAAAACCATACCATAATTTTATTTGAGTTGAATTGAAAAAAAAAATTTAATTTGCTTTAGATTCGACAAAAAAACCAAACCGCAAACCGAACTTTTAACGTCTATCCACTAATCCACAATTGATTACTTTTGTTTGGACTTTGGACAATCACGAATAGAGCAGAAAACAGGACTGACACTCCCCTTCCTTTCCTCTCTCCCCCAAGCATTTCCAATTCCGATCGAGAATCCCCAATTCCCAATTCCTAATTCCCAATTCCCAATTCCAATTCACCAACATTACAATCCCTAACGATCTGTTTTTCCCCTTCTTTGTTTTCCAAAATCTTCTACTTTTCATCATCGCCTTTTTCTTTTCCTAATATGATTAATTTCTAATCGAATTATTCAATTTCGTCGTCTTTTGATACCCTCATCTTCTGGTTAAATATATGATCTAATTCTCTTTTCGTCGATTCAGTTTCTGTTTTCCGTTCGATTGTTACAATTGAATGCTGAAATGGGTCAACACTAGCAAAATTCGGATTTAAAGGTTGCGTTTGTAGAAATGGATGCTACTGGTATTAGAAATGGGGAACCGGGAAGTTCAATGACAGCTAATGGTCATAAGGGTTCTTCCAGTTCCGTTGATTGGTTGGGAAAAGATATGCTTGAATTAAGATTGGGTGATAGAAGCGACCGGGAAGATGATAGAGTAAGCTTTTTCCGTTTCTTTTCGCCCCAATTCATGAGATGTTTTTCAAGAGCCCCAATTTTGATTGTTTGATTGTTGTTTGTTTTTTTGCCTTTTGCTTTTCTGAACATTTTGTTCAAGGTTATAGGCTTTTTTTGATTGTTATATTGTGTTTTTTGTAATTTGTTGTTCTCTGTACTTTTATGTTGTTCAAATGATTGGAGGATGTGTTCTGTGAGTTATTGTGACATGTGGTTTCGAGAAGCTTCTGCTTTTATTTCTTGGTCTAAGTGCCCAGATCTCGCTCTTTTCTTCTCTGTTCGTGTGTGGAAAGTCTATGTTTTATGTGTGATTTTGAGTGTTATTGTGGAGCATTTAGGAATGCTTGTCAAATCATGTGTATATTCTTGGATTAGTATGCATTAGTACATATGGGCAATGCAGTTGTTGTTACTTTATTATTCTAGGACTTTTGGTTCGGATGGTTGAATTACTTTTGTTGTGTTTTTTGGCATGAAACAAAATGGGGCTTGACATTACTTTACAGTTTTTAGATCAATGAGCTGATGATTGCATGCTTCATACTCTAAACCATATATTTTGAGGAATAATCATAATATAATTTGTTTTTGCTCACATGGTATAGAAAAGAACTTGACTCTACAAAAGGGTGGAATCACGATGAACAAATGCTTCATACAAAAAATAACACATACACTTATTACCTCCTTGCATTAAGTTGCTCCCACTTAGGCAATGCTTGCTTGGTTGAATGTATGCAACCTCCTACAACAAAGAAGTTATTTTTAGTGCCCAAATAACAAATATCACATGAAACTTTAAATAATGAAGACATTCACATGATTGGATGAGTTACTTTAAAAGTCCATTACAAAGAACTATAAGTTTTTAGTTCTACAGTTATTGGATAAAATGCTTCATATTCTTACTTTTACTTTTCCTCTAACATTAACGTTAATGAGGGCCTCAATGCTTGCTATATTTCTATCCTTTTATCTATTTTAAGCTAACATTGGGTGTCATTACAAGGTTAGCAAAAATTGAAAGGGTAATGAAAATGTTTGGGCTATGAGCCTTCAAGTAGAAGTTTTCTAAAATGCTAAAATTCGTGAGTCAGCTTGCGGTCATGCGGCCATATCCTTATTCGAAAGACATGACATATATAACTATGTCACTCATACTCGTCTCCCATCACCTATGCACATCATGGATATGTATTCAAGTGTCTAACATGTCTATTTTGTGGAAAATTCCTACATGATATTATTCTAGGGGACATGAAGGGGAGAGAGGGATAGGGAGGAAAGGAAAAAGAAGGGGAAGGAAATGGTAGGAGCAACTTGGTTTATAGAAAATATGAAAAGGTTCTTCCTTCAAATTCCTATCCCTTTCTTCCCTCCCCCCTCCCTTTTACTCTCCAAATGAAATTTTTTGCTTCCCTTTATACCTTTTCAGAAAAGTTAGTCATTTATCTTTCGGGATTAAAACTTCAAAATGTTTGTTGCCTTTTTCTCTCCATCTCTTCCCATCGAAATATAGAGTAAGCTTTCTATCCATGTTTTGTGTTTTGAGCTGACATGATTCCACCTTGATCTTTATTTTGGAAGGAAGTTGAAATGTGAACATATTAGAGACAAAATGAATAAGAATGAACTTCTTTGGCTTAGATAGGTGCAATGACAGCAACACAATTCTCATATTTGGATGGATATAGTCCTTACAAGTGGTTGGGGGAACCAAAAATAACCTTGATGTCAGGGTGGAGAAGGATATAATAGGACCTAGTGTGACATAATTCGCTAGCTAATTCGCAAATTGGATTCACAATTCACTCATTGGCTCAAAAATAGCTCCAAGTCGACCATGATGCGCTTTTTTCGATCGCATAAAGATTAGCCATTTATTTGAAACTTATAGGACCATATAATGTTAGAAACAAACGAATAACTTGAGGATTGTTGCACTGTTCTCTTTTGTTCATGTCTTCCAAGCACATCTTTTGGGAATAAGATTTTGGTATTTGTATCGTATGTTACTTAGACTCATAATGACACGAATACATGTCCAAATTGTTACACATTAAACAAATGTTTTCCTCTATTTCCTCTCATTAGTACTTCACTTCCTTTATTTATACTAAGTTAGCATGTCATTATGTCTATAACAAAAAAAAATTATGTTGTAGATATTAATATATTGAGTTTCATTAGAATTGTTTTTGAAAATATGCAAGTAGATACGCATTCCACTTCTTTGAATCTGTAATTTAGTCAGGAGTAATTTCTGTTTTAAAATCAGAATTCTATCTTTAGTTGACTTACTTTTATACTACAATTATTTTGGGAGGATGTAATTGATGAATTAAAAATTCTCAACAAGTCCACATTTTCACTTCTAAATGCATATCCTTTACCACATAAATGTATTTTGTGGTGTACCCTTTTTTGTCTTAACATAGCAAAGTAATTTTCTAGTAGTGTGTATGTGTCATAAGCTTTCTTCAGGTTTGAGCATCATAAGTTTTTGGCATGGAAGAGTGTGCCATTATTATTGAATGTCATTTGTAGGAATTCCTATTTGTAGCCAACATGAAAGCTGTGTTTAAATAGCGCGTCTGAGGCGCGCCTAGGCGTGAGGCGACCACTTAGCGCCTCCTTGGGTCTAGGTGCAGAGCGATGCAGGAGGGTCTTCAAAGGCGCGCCTTTTTGCGCCTCACATATACCAAGTCATTTTTGATAAATAACATTTTTTTGCCTAATATTACTTAAATAATCCTTAGTTCTTAGCTGGCAAAATATATACCCCTTTTCTTGGTCTGAAGAAAAAAAACTACAGTAAGAAATGGAAGAACAAAAATAACCTTGAAATGTCGCCATCTTCACTGGTTGACATATGATTTTGATTATGATTTTTAGTGTTTGTTTAAGTGTGTCACAAATTATTTCAAGCATCAAGAACAGTTTTTTTCCTTTTTTTTTTTACCTTTGTCTTTGTTTTAGTTTTTATTGCTTTTGTCAACTCAAGACTACATTATCCACTTATCGATTTATCGTATGACTTTGTGCTAAAGTAGTGTTTAGCTTACTGATAGTTATATGTTATTATAATGACTTTCATGTTGCTTTAACTTGTAAGTATTATAAATGTTTTAAAATTTATATTGGAGCTTTTTAGTGAAATTGTGCGCATTGCATACAAAAAGTCTGCGCGTTCGCCTTGAAAAAACACCTCTTCCGCCTCCTTGCTCCTCGTGCCTCTTAAATCTAAGCAAATAGAACCTCGTGAGTAGCTATCAGACATGTAATCAAAGCTTAAGCTTAAATAATAACCTAGATATTGATCAATTTTAAACTTCAGGTATTCTTTTAATGTACTTTCAGTAACCTAATAAAACCTTAATTTGGCCATTTCAGCAGGATAGTGAACCAGAGATAATTGATGGTGCTGGTACTGAAGCAGGGCATGTTATCAGGACAACAATTGGAGGTCGAAATGGTCAACCTAGACAGGTTGGATAAACTGTATGCATAAGCTTTTTTATTCATGGGTTAAGGTAGATGATTATTATGATCTCAAACATTAAGTGATTTTCGTGGACAGACTGTTAATTATATTGCTGAACACGTGGTTGGAACAGGTTCCTTCGGTGTTGTATTTCAGGTGAATTTAACCTTGTTATTTTGTGTTTCCTGGTCATTCTTACTCTCTATTGCTTTCTGTCTCTTGAACATAATATCTATTTATAGGCGAAATGTAGAGAGACCGGGGAAATTGTGGCCATCAAGAAGGTGCTTCAAGACAAACGTTACAAAAATAGAGAGCTACAGATCATGCAGATGTTTGATCATCCTAATATTGTAGCTCTCAAGCATTTTTTCTTTTCACGAACAGAAAAGGATGAGGTGTACCTTAACCTCGTTCTTGAATATGTGCCCGAGACTGTCAACCGTATTGCAAGGGGGTACAACAGAATGCACCAAAAGATGCCTTTAATATATGTGAAATTGTATACCTATCAGGTACTCGTTATTAAGTAGATTGATGCTATTTTTCTCGTTTCAATTATCAAAAAACGTGGTTATTTTTCTTTTGATATTAATATTATGTTTTTTAGAATTCTAAGGCTGGAACTTAGTTTTAAAGTATTCTTAGTCACTGCTCAAAGAACAAGCCAACATGGGGAAAAGGACGGATTAAAATTTGATGTCTAGTATGTGGGTATGGATAATTTATCTATCTAGATGTTATCATCCACATATTGTAGATGGCTGACTACTTCCTTTCTACCTATTTTAACACCATCAGTTAACCCCTATCAATTCCACGAGAGATCAACGACAAAATAACAATGGAGAAAGCATCTCTCTGTCCCAACCTTCTATTGGGGTTGAACCATTCTGTGGGACAACCATCCACCACTACAGAAAAACTCGAGGAATCTCGACAACTTTTTATCCGTTTACACCATGTATTCCCAAAACCCTTGCATTTCATTGTCTTGAATAAAAATTCCCAGGAAGCTTTCTCTAAGTTGAACTAATGGACTATGCCTCGTCTCCATTCCTATGTGAAAATTCCACCGTTTCAAAAGCAATTAGAACTGCGTCCAAAATTTGTCAATCCTTTACAAAAGTGCTCTGTTGAGGGATTTAGTATCTTTGATAGCCACCCCAAGCCCGTGAGCAAGCACCTTACGTACCATCTTGTAGCATCTTGTGGTGAGAGTTGAGATTAATTGGTCTATAATCATTAATCCCGATAGACCCTTTTTTCTTGGGAACCAAATGAGTAAATTTTGAGATCATACTTTGGCATTTAATTTCAGTCTCATAAAATTCTTCAGGCATGCTCATCTGGTCTGTATTCAAAATATCCCAACCTCTTATTTATTCTATTTTAAAAAATATTTCGACCTGTGGATTTGTCTCTATCACTTTTGAAGATTATGCCTGTTGAACGCTTTTTTTTGCAGCCTTATCAACTTAAATAGTGGATACTTCCAACTGTTAGGAGTTGTTAAAATTTCCGCAACAATCCTCAAGAATGTTAGGCTGACTAAACATTGTTGAAGCTTGGTTAAAAGAAATATGTTGCTTGTTTCATTGGTTTCTTTCGTAATGCTTATTTTTTTGGGATGTGACAGATCTGCAGAGCACTGGCGTATATACATAACTGCATTGGCATATGCCACCGGGACATTAAGCCCCAGAATCTACTGGTAAGATTTAAAATAACTCTGCAGTCACAAAAATCTTGTGTTGTTATTGTATCTCCAAATCATAAGATTTTAATGGAGCCTAGAGATTCCTTTTTTTATGCCATAGCCATTATACCCAAAAGGCCAGAGTCTTAAATGGTACAAGATACTTTTGACACCGAATTTTCTGGTTTCACCAATATTAAAAGCTATGTGATTTGTGTTACACTTTGTGTGTAGTCCCTCTGTACATTGCTTTTCTTTTCTTTTTTTTCCTTTCTTGATAGCAAACTGGAAATGGTCATCTAGAGATGCTTGATTTTTATTGTTTTCTGAATTTAGCAATGTTATGTATTGGGGCTGAAATGTCATGGAACTCACTAACCATGATTCTAGTTAGCAAATATTAGGTTCCGTTTTATGTTAAATGCACTTGTGTTTTGATCATAAGTGGCAAGCTCAATGTTGCAAAGCATAATTGCTGATTTTAATGTTGCATTGGTCCGACTAAATGTGTATTTAATTTGTGAAGTAAGTTGACATACTTTGTCATGCATATAGAAATATAAAACCTAGCTGGTTGGCAGATTATCAGGAGATTTTAGAGATACTTGCATTCATGATCCAAGTTTCAACATATCATTTTGGATATAATGGGTTTAAGATTATTAATTTTGGGGTGAAGCAAATGGTTGGATAAATTTTCTGATGAGCATACCTGGTTGGAAGAGTGGAGTTTGGGGGATCTATGTTGCAGAGGTAATAGATATTCTGGAAGAACTACGTGACTAATGATAGACCTTTTCATCTGGGTACCTCTTTGTCTCTACTTGTTCAAGGACAACTACAATTCCACCGTCCAAGTCAGCTTGGATGTAATTCCTTTTCAGATTTTATTCCTTACGTATGTTATATTTTGTGCTGAGAATCTGTAGAATAATTTAAGTGCTAAACTTGAGTCAGGGGGTTGCTCTTTGTAGAGACATAATTGATTGAATAGCTTTAATGTGTTATTAGGTGAATCCACATACACACCAGCTGAAACTTTGTGATTTTGGAAGTGCAAAAGCACTGGTACGTTTTTCATTTTCTACATGATTTAATGTTGTCTCTTTTGATTTTTGTCTTTCCTGTGACGTTTACATTTCCTGTCCTCTTTTTGTCCTAATGGTAATTTTGCTGCTGGGTTGTAACAGGTTAAAGGAGAACCCAATGTTTCCTACATATGCTCTAGATATTACCGTGCTCCTGAGCTCATTTTTGGTGCCACTGAGTATACCACTGCAATAGACATATGGTCTACAGGATGTGTTATGGCAGAATTACTTCTGGGTCAGGTTGTAGATTTCTTCAGTGCTGATTAATCTGTTACTGTTGTCTGGATGGTGATACTCATTAACTCTGGCTGAATATTTTTCTGCAGCCATTATTCCCTGGAGAAAGTGGGGTCGATCAACTTGTAGAGATCATCAAGGTAAGTATATTGTCAGAGCAATTTTTTTTGAAAATATATGTAAGCTGGCATAATCAAAAAGCAATTATGCACTATGGATAAAGGATCTAAAGGTGAAGGAATTCGTAGAAAGGACTTGCGCAAAGGTGAGGTGGGTTTCCTCTAATACTTTGAAGGAGGAAAGAAAAAGTATTTCATCCAGTTATGCAGCCACCCATGAGAGAAATATGAAATACTCAGATGTTATGTATTATGTATAGTTCTGTAGACCTAGCATGAACCGCTTTTCTGTTTTACCTATGTGAGTTTATTGATATTGGAAGACCCATTAAGACCTGTGAATGCTATCGAATTGGAGGAATTGGCAAAAAGGTTTATCTTGGAAGTGGCCAGTGGGCACTCATTCTCTAGATATGCTGAAAAGAAAGGTCTTTTCTTGGCTGTATGAAGCCTAAGAAGGTTTCTTTGATGAGGAAATGGCTTTGATATTTATTTGGCATTGAGCGATCAGGGTTATTCTCTTTGGTATGTTTGGCAACTGAGAATTCATTTCCAAATGTTGAATTGAACCAAATACTATGTTTGGCAAATCTTAAATTTGAAAATATGTGGAATTGGATCAATTCCATAGATATGCGTAAAATTTGGTCAAGTATCAAAATTTGCAAATTCCAAGTATAAAGGTGTCATTTACCATTCTTAAATTTGAATACCAAAATTAAATTCTTTATTTTCAAATGATTTCTATGTTGCCAAACACTACCTTATGGAATTTGGATTTCTCGATGCCACATTTACGGAGTAGTTTGGTCTGGCTTAGATCTTAGATGTAAAGTTGAGGATTAGGGTTTTATTTCTGGTGAAGGTTTTCAGATTTTTCATAGGAGATAAGTGGGGACAAGGGTGATATCAGATATGATTTATGAGACAATACAACAACATTTCATTGATTGGTTTCAGCAGAATTTAATAAGTTTGATGTGCGCAACCTTTCCGTTGTAATAAAAAATAGGTTTTTGATTGACCATTAATAGGTGATTGCTAACCTCTTTTTGTAATAAGAATCTAACTACTTAGCATCCTATTGGAATGCTATCACCAAATTTAAAGTATTATTTATATTGTTTTTACTTAGGAATTAGAATTAGTTGCGTAATTTTTTGCCGACCAAATAAATCTAGCTTTTCAACTTAAGGAATTAGTTGCGTAATTCCAACTAACAATGCATGCTATGATTTTGCTGCAGGTTCTTGGAACACCAACAAGGGAGGAGATAAAGTGCATGAATCCGAACTATACTGAATTTAAGTTTCCACAGATAAAACCTCATCCATGGCACAAGGTATGGCCTAACGATGTTTTCTGTTTCTGGCTCTTTCCCCTTAACATTGATACCACCATATCACAACTCTTACGAAAAAATGGGAGTTTCGTGTTGCCAAGTGGCTACTACAGTCTCTCTTTCGGGTTATTATGCTCTACTTTTCAAATTAATGCATTTGTATTCACAAATGATAAGTGCTTGATAAAACGTTGTGCTAATAACAAAATGAATGTGATTAACAAGATAGAAAAAACGAATGGTTTAAAGATGAACTTCTCAAACCTTGTTAAATGAAACTCAAGATATTATGCTTTAGCTTTAGAATTGATGACTTGAGTGTTCTATTGGTGACACCTTCTCTAGTGAAATATCTTTGTGTATTGGCACTTGTAAAATCTTACAATTATTAGTCTTTCTGGTTGGTGTTAAAATTGATTTAAAATTTTGTATATCATAATCTTCCATAGGAATGCTCCAATTATTTCTGTTAGGTACAACCGTGGCTTCTAATGAACCTAATATCTTACATTTTGTTTGATTTAGCCCTCACTTTGGAAGGGAGTTTTTTAAATGCCAACTTGACATTCAGATGATGAAATATAAAAACTCAAAATAAATGGCAAATAATATAGAGGGTTATAGTGAATTACTTTATGAGAACATTGTAAGTTTGGCTAGGAGTGTTGTTGGTGATTGTTGGATGGGGCTTGGGTTGGATCTTATATTAGCTATTGAAGTCCCGTATGAAGTTATAAAACTCTTGGACCTTTCCGTTACTTGCCTTAAGGCGGTGCTAGGGGAGCTAAGGTCTAATACTCACATGCGCTTGAAGTGTCAAGGTTGTTTCAAGGCTGAAAGGAGGAATACAGTAGTGTTCTTTGTAGTGATGATCATGCATTTTATTCCATTCAAATCAATTTTTTTGGGGACAAAAAACTCTAGAAAGTTTAATTATTACATGTTAATCGCCTCTAACCAAGCAACGCTTAATGCTTTCTTGATATGCTCTGCCAAGAGCTGTACGAACGTTGACAAGGGTTTGCTTATGTATATGTATATATTTTACCGAAGCATGTGGCAAATTAAAATCCCATATCTGGAGAAGCTGTGTCTTGTTTCAAATTAGGATGGTGCCTGAATGCTTTTGCCTGAAATTTCTAAATTGACCTTTTTCAGATACTTGGTTTTTTTAAAACCTTTTGCATTTAGTTCAGGACTCCAGTTAACCTTCAGTTGAAAGAGATATAGGCCCTAAACATAAGAAAGAAAGAGGTTGGATGGTCACGGTTGATTGGGTAGATTTGTATTTAGATTAAAACATTTTAAAGACAGGTTTACTAGAAGCTGTTCAAACAGGTATAGGTCAAATAAATGGTATTTCTATAGCAATTGGAACAGAAATTTGATTTCTGTAATCACTCAAGATGTCATTTATTGGATTTAGATTCAAATGGGATTAATTTATTTAACTAAGTTTGGACTAAATTGTTTTGAATTGACAAAATAGCAGTTCAATAAGTAAAAGTTATGCTATTTGAGTCTCACGAATTCTTGCATAATTGCTTGTGCGAATGTCAGGTCTTTCAGAAACGTTTGCCACCTGAAGCAGTTGATCTAATCTGCAGATTTTTTCAGTATTCTCCAAATTTGAGATGCACTGCTGTAAGCTGTTCTTTTTCTGTCACTTAATTCTCATTACGTCTTCCTTTTAATACGACTTACTAATTAGAATTGAATTATGTCCATTACTGTTGTATTGCAGTTGGAAGCTTGTGTTCACTCCTTCTTTGATGAATTGAGGGATCCAAATACAAGACTTCCTAACGGCCGTCCTCTTCCTCCTCTATTCAATTTCAAGCCACAAGGTACTATTTTATGTAAATGCAACTGCAAGCGTATTTAAACTTTTAAAACTGTCATAGACCAAATACTTCTTTTGAGAAATAGTTGAAATTGTTTTCTTTACCAAACGCGCTGGGAACCAATATTACCTGGATTATGGACCAGACCCTCGATTGGTGACCTAGTTTGGGCTTATCGAATGACAGAAGGTACTCATTCCAAGTTGTTGTAAACTTACTTTTCCTCTTCGATTACTGCAAAGGAGGATAGAAGAAAGGAGAGAAATTGGGCTTCATATTTCTTTTCTATTGTCATTCTCTCTAAATCTCATATTTTCACAACAATGTTTAGTTTTTTTTTTTTTTTTTTTTTTGCTAGAAAATAATGTTTAGTTATACACAACTCAAGTTATGAAGATTCAAGTTGTGCTTAAATTGGTTTTAGTATTGACCCTTCTCCTGATCTTGAATCAAAAAATGTAAAGATCTCCGTTACGATCTTCACATCTGTGTATCTATATACACAACTACTTGTCCACAAAAATCCCCTTGAATAAGCTTTGCTATCTTTGAAGTTGAAAATTGTTTCACTGCATTTATTTTAACTTCTGGTCTAATCCACAGAGCTCGCAAGCATCCCGCCTGATATGGTGAACCGCCTCATCCCAGAGCATGCTCGGCGACAGAACTTATTCATGGCTTTGAACTCTTAAGTCCACCTTTCTCGCAGTTTATTTAGGCATTTCTCTTAAATTTCATGCCGAGTACTAGCATGTGTTGATGATAGTGAGCAGAATACAGAATGTCGTTGGCCGCTGGAACTCTTGCATAGGATGTGAAGAAATCGAAGGACCGTGAGAGGTGGTTTTGAGATATAATTATGAAAATATGGCATACGTGTATTTATACATAACCGTGTTGAGATACTTGCACAGTGTACTAGTAGCTTAGTTGACAAAGCACATGACATATGTATCCTAATCTTGTTATTGTTCGACTCGAGAGTTTTGGGCTTCATTTTTTAGTCCTGGTGTGTCTGTTGTTCACTAGTTGCAAATAGGTTGTACGTTTGTGAGAGATTGTATTATGGTATGGCGAATGGCGATTGATGTTAAGTTTCAAAGAGTGGTTTACTTATATTGTGAAATTTTTCGTACTAGAGACCGAGGAAATTCTTGCTCGATCTTCCGGTGATCTCTATATGCGGTTTTCCACCCTCCGATATTGGATGGACTTTGGTTTCAAGTATGTGTTTTAAAGAGCCATGTTCTTCCCTATTTTATATTGTACTTATAATAGAAATACTTGTTCCTTATTACTCCTATATACTTGTTCCTTAGGGATATTGCCACATCTTCATGATCATTGAACAAATCAAGTGAATGATAAAATAAGTAATGACAAATGAATAAGAGTTCAACACGAATCGTTGTATGAGTTGATTTCACTGTATGTTGCAGTTCATATATGGTAAAATAGTCCAACGAATACATATTATGGGAAATTGAGAACGTAAACTCATTATTTTGAGATCGTCTTATTAAGAGATTATGAGATTTGTAGTTGTTCATAGGTGTACTTAATATACAAATTATCCTTGTTTTCTCACTAATGACATTCCTTTTCTTATGTTATTCTTTTATAGGTTGTTCATTTCTTAGGTGCTTTTCTCAATAGTTTTTACCTTTATATTTTTATTTGAACTTGATACAAGGTATTTTTCATTTTGTTCTCTTCCACTTAATCTGCATCATTTTAATTTTTGGATAATGATTTATCACTTTTTTTTAATCTCATCCATACATTTTAACTTTCTTTTTATTTCATCCACAGACAACTTTACTCTAATCAAATTAATAAACGTAATAACATTTTGGTACTTTTATTAGCAATACAAGAACCCAAATAAATAAACATAAAACATTTGGTAATTTTATTAGCAATACAAGAACCCAAATAAATAAACATTCTTTATTGTTGTGTGTTTTTATCAATATTGTTTTAAAACTATAAGGCTCCCACAAGAATCAAATTGTGTAAGAAACGTTCAAAAGGAAAGTGAAATATAACTTTGAAATAAAAAGAATACACCGTTGTTTACTACTACTAATTTTTTACAACTTATACAATTTTAGAGAAATTCGAATTATCTTTATTTTTACCCCAAACAAAGTAAAAGCATTCGAATCAATACACACTTGTATTTTTCCTACAAATAAAAATTATAGAATTTTATCATCATATTCGATATACTCCTTTCATTAAAATTCCATTTAATCAAATAATACATCTCTTTTGTATATTCCTTATACATTAGTTTTTATGTAGACTTGGTAAAACCAAGATGTGTGACAATCCAACATCCTAAATTACAAGGTAAAACTAATGAAGGAAGTTAAAATGTTTTTTTTTTTTTTTTTTTTTTTTTTTTTATTTTTGGTCAACGGTAGGTCAAAGGTAAGAAATGGGTTATAACCGGTCATTTAGTGGAGCTGGGGCAAGGTGGCTGTTTCGATGTCACTTTTGGTACTTTGGTGGCTGTTGTTGAGGATAAACGAAGTTGGAGGCTGTTTAAATGAAAACGAGTAAATTACAAGGCTGTTATTGGGGATTGTTCCTTATATTTATAAAAAATTAACATAATTCTTATAATTATAATTATATAATTATAATTATGGGTCAAGTTCTAGTACAAACTAAATCTATATGAGAACCGTGAAAATCAATCTCTCCAATAAAAATGTGTTACTTCTAGACAAGAAAATGTTATTTTTTTAAAAAAAAATCTGTTACTTTCAGCAAAAAGGTGTTATTTTCTAGGAAAAAATAAAAATACAATGTAACATATTTTTTTCGAAAAGTAACACATTTTTTTCTATAAAAAGTAACACTATTTTGTGAGTTTTTTTCAGAACTTTTTTTTTAAGTACTACTTTTTTTTTGCCTAAAATATAACACTTTTATATCAGATAAATTAGTTGTTCTCATATAAGGATGGTTCTGATTCGAAAATTATAATTCAATACTATCAAATATACTAATACTAGTATATATACTTTACTCAAAAAAAAAAATGTATATATACTTTTTTTTTTTTTTTATCCTCAAAAAAAAAATGTATATATACTAGTAAATAAATACAAGTAGTGAAGAGTGAGCAAACAAGAATACGAAGGAAGGGAGGAAATAAAAGCAGTTGGAATGAATAATCCTAACGCGACATTGATTATTGACCCACAATTTCCCTGTCTTCAATCCCAAGCTACGACGACTCCATGGTTCAGATCTCTACTTCCACCTCGCTTCGACTTCTCCTCTTCTTCTCTTCATTCTTTCTTCACTCTATTACAGGTTTCTGCTACAGATCTTTCTCTTTTTACATTTTGTTTGATTTCTTTACTTGATTTCAACATTTTTTATTTCTCGATTGATTTCACTTTTTGTAACCTGATTTTGCTCATTTTGTGGTTTTTTTTTGATTTGGAATGTATTAGGTGTTAAGAGTTTGAGCATCTTGATAAAATGGTCATGATTGGCGTCATATTTTTTATTTGAACATTTCTTGGAATTTTTTTATGGTTTTTTGCTTAAATCAGATCTTGATCTGTCAGTTAGAATGTGCTGCTTGTTTTTATTGGTGTTCCTCTCAAGCTTTGATTCCTTTTGTGTCTTAATAGTGCGGTTTATTATCTATTACTCTATAATGCATTCTGAGGGTTGCCCCTGAAAATCACTCCGTCGAGTGAAAAGTACCATCATGAGTGTGTTTCAAATGGAATCTTGGACAATTCATTTCTCTCGTTGGTATTTCCAGCTGATATAGGTATTTGACATTATATATCGCCCTGTTAGCATACATATCTGGACTTAAGTACTCATCGGGCCTTATGAATACGTAAGTTTGCATATAAGACTGCAATTTTGGAAATAGCCAATCGTCAGGTTGCCGAATTCAGCCTACAATAGATATGTTGGGGACCTAGAATGAAGTCTGATGGGAATTGCCGACACTCATCGTTAATTTGTTGGTATCACTTTCTTTGCTGAGAAATTGTAGGGATCTACTTAAGGAATTATGTTTTATTGATGTTATACCAACAAGTTCGACCACTTGCTCCATTCTGATGCGTATTGACGACACTCATCATTAATTTGTTCCCTTATTCTGTATTTAGCTCCTTTGTTGGGCTTGTTCCTTATATATTCAAAGCAATATCAAGTGTACCCATTTATAGTAACTTTTAAACTAATTATCATTGTGACTGATTACTGATTGGAAGTTGGTCTTGTAGCTTGAAAACCTTATCCAGGGAGGCCGTGATATCAAAGCTTTATTAGGATGGGAAGGGCTAGAAAATGAAAACAAATAGTGTGCCTATGGATGGACATTAATTCTATGCTTACCATGACATTGGTGCAATCACTCATAGAAGTAGTGGAATGCATAATAGCACGAACACTACTTCATTTGGTTATGTTAAAATGCAGATTTTGGTATTACTGTCTAGATGTGGTATGGACATCCGTGGTGACCAAATTACTATGTCATCCTCTGTTAGTCGTGTTCTCTACTAGGGAAACTGGTGTGGTGCGGCACAGTATATTGCTCTCTAGTGAGGTTCTAGATTTAAGTTTTAAGTCCATATCATAGCACTAGAGGAATTGGGCTTCACTTCTATTCCAAAATCATTCTCATATGTAAGAGTTAGTGGCATGAAAAGATTATTGCACTATTGAGATGTTGCTTTAAGGCCGGAGGTTATTTTCACGGTGAAACTCCGAAGTGTTTGAAATGTGAAACACTAGTAAGAACTAATGAAAAGGGCCCAGAATTGAATACTTGAGTTGTACTTTCGTATCGCTTTTGGTCTTCGAGTTTAGGAGAGAGAAAATTTGTCGAATAAGTGAGTAGCTAAGTGTGGGTTCTACTTTAAAGGTAAATTTAGACCGGTTAAATTGCTGAAATATGTATTTAGCGTGGAGTTGAGATGCCTATTTTAGCATATATTAACTTGCGAAATTCAGAAAGGAGTAAAAAACGGTTTGTAAGTTGCAATTGGAGCTTTATATGTGTACTTGTTTTCTCATCCCACTATTGGCTCATTTTTATTATATGAGCCTTATGCACTTGGCTTTGTGCTTCATCACATACTTTTTGTCTTTCTTCAAACAATTAATTGTGGGACAAGCTTTTTCCTCCTTAATTGATGCTTTGAACTTTGAATCTAGATATTTAATCCAGTAAACCAAAACAAATTAGCATGAAAAATTGTTTTTAACAAAGATTATTCGATCCTATCTAATTCTAATAAGCATTTCAAATATTAATCTTCAATTAAGAGAATCAATTGCATTGATTACCTACGTATATTCTTCTCTCATTCATTCCTATCTATTGTCATTATAGCTTACATATAATATTTAGTTACTGAAGTAGTGTTATTAATTAATTAACAAAAGCAATTTGATATAGTAGGATTATAATTTCTGTGATGCGTTGCCAGCAATTTGTTTTTTTACTTTAGTTGCCAGACATGTGTTAGTTGGTCATGAAAATTCCTTGGTATGAATTATAATTTCTGTGGCGCATTGCCAGCTGATTGCGGAATGGTTATTTTTTAAATTTGTTTTTTTGATGCATGCAAGGTTCAAAACTGTCATGGTTTTTGAGTCGATTTCTTTCCTTTAGTGGAGGTCGAAAAGAGTGAGAGTTTTTAAACTGGATAGTGGGTACCATTTAGTTACGAAACTATCTGTGATGTGACTGCTTTTAGTTGGATCCTTCGGTCATTTATTTTCTTCCTTGTATCCAATAGGGCTGTATCTCCATGTCACCCCACCTCTCTTTTTTGCTTTGCCTCTATAAGTATGTTTTGTGGGTAGTCAAACAAGTTCCTTTTATTAGTGTTTTAAGCCTCTCTCTGTCTCTCTCTTGTTAGGTTTATCTAATGACGCACCAAGTTCCAAAAATGATGGTGGGGATGGCTCATCAAAAACGAGTAGTGGTGGTACTGGAACCAAGGTGACTATTGTATGCATTGCTGTTGCAGCAGTAGTGCTTTTTTCGTTCTTTCTCTTCAAACTCTGGCAAAAAAAGAAACGAGAAGAACAATATGCCCGTCTTCTAAAGTTGTTCGAAGAGGATGATGAGCTAGAGGTGGAACTGGGTCTCAGAGACTAAGTGTGCATTCCTTCACCTACGGAGTCCCAGGTGTGCATCTATTCTCTTCTATTACTGATTAACCATAGCTGAGTTCTCTTGGAGAACTTTCTCATCCTGTTCTATGTATGTAATTTTTTAAAACTTGCCAGATTTGTTTAAGAGGTTATGTATTGAGGCTTTCCTTGTTTACCGAAATAAATGCAATATGCTGAAAGTCGTAGCCTCGTAGGATAATATCTGAGTGGTATCTTCTTAAATACTGAACACATTGTATCTATTTGAATTCTTTGCTTGATTATGGATTGTAAAGATTTGGAAATCAGTGTTCAAATTTCCTGGGTTTAGTCACTTAGTTGTGGTATGTGGGTTTTCAGAACTATTGGGAATGGCACATTGAGTTTTTTTGTTATTGTGTGCTGATGCTGTCCTTCATTTAATTAAGTAGTTATGGTCTAACAATTTATTCAAATATATGTGTTCAAATTTTTTCGGATGTCTTTTGTAAGACGAAAGTGCTATGTACAAACTATAAAGATGTAATGTCCCTTTCATTGACCAAACTTTATGTTCCTCTATTTTTACATCCATAGTGATTCTTTTGTCCATGGATGGAACATTTAGGGTTGTTTATCATTTAAAACCATCCATCTAATTTAAGATTAATACCTGCTTATCATATTCTTAATGCTTGCTTACCGTATTCTTAATGCTTACTTACTGTATTCTTACTGTCTACTTTTAATATTAATGTCTACTTACATCATTCTTAATGCTACTTACAATATTTTAAAAAATATATAATGGGTCAGCCTAATTATAGATGGTCTAATATAGTATTGACAAGAATAATCCTAATTATAAGCAGTCCGCTCAATATAATGGCAACTATGAGTTATATGCAATCAATCCAAACTATGATGGGTTTCTTTCCGAAATGAACCAAGCTGACTTAAAACCTGTTACACACGATCTATATATCTAGAATTTTCTTTAAATTTTGACCTATTTACCAGCCCACCACCATTCTCTCTATTTTTCCTCTTTATTTATTATCAGATGTCGTCTTCTCCATTATGACTTGGTTCCGTCCTCTTAGTGACCTATTTACCAGCCTACGACCACTCTCTTTCGAAATGAAAATAAATTGGGATTGAAAATGTTATAATATGAATTTTTCGTGTTCGAGTTCCAGCTATGATATTAATTTTTAATCTCGTATGAAGAATGAAAATGAGATGCTAAAAAAGGCTTGATATTCCATTAAAAACTGTGTATTATACATCTTTGTAATGGAATGTTAATTACAATCAGTTGTAACACCATTATGTTTTTAATGCATTTAGTGATTTGAAAATCAAAAAAATTATTTGCTAGATTAAGAAGTGAAAGTTACTTTATCTAGATTGCTCATATGCATTCAGTAAAGCAGCATGATATTTTTTGTGTGTTTAAGTTTGATGATTCTACTGATCAGGGTAATTGTTTTTGTGGGGTTCATTACAAAGGGTCAATAAATGGTCGATGAGTTATTTCAATGGTGTTTTGATGATTCTAGCAGTAAGAAAATTTAACCTTCGAAGCTCCCTGATTCATTGTTTTTGAGCTTTTTTATTGTTGCGCAAATTGGTTTAGACATTCATGTACTATGTAGGAACCAGTAACCCGAATTCTTTAAATTTCAGCGCAATTTTCATTCACTCTATATTCTTCATTTGATTATTAGACAAAAGTATTTATAATATGCTTTGAATGAACAATTTTTTTACTGGTGGTGATTGGTGGTGTAATTGCAGCAATTCACTTTTGCGTCTAACCAATGGTTCCTTCGACGATCAAGTTACGATTTTGATGACCGTTGGTGCTGACAGCTGAGTTCCTTGTAGATTGTTGTAATTGCAAGCAAGTCAAATGAGTAATTTGTTTACTTATAGAAATGTCAGATGTAAATCCTATTGATTTAAAGTTTTGTAAAGATCTTGTGATATGCTGAAGAGCGAGTAAAAAGAAAGATTTATGCAAACAAAGTCACATTTTTCGTATCGAGGTGGTGACACCATTTACAAGGTTGCATGTATATTCGTTTGCGATTTTTTCCCATGATTCCTTTAGAGATCCTTGTGGTTGATGATCGAGAACAAGTGTTTATGATGGTTGAATCTATAGCCTATGTGGGCCCAGAAATAATCTGCTTAATACTCCCTTCGTTCTTTCATTGGTGCTTGCCATTAGGAAAGGAGCTAGAAACGAGTCACTAGAGTTTTCAAGGTCATAGGTGAATCTAAAATCGAGCTTGCTTAGGCCGTAATCTGAGTCGTTTGATTGAAAATCATATTAATGTTAAATTGTTTAAAATATAACAAAAATTAACAACTTGATTGGTTCTAGTATTTTAAATTCACCTCAATTTAAGGTTGTCTAGTGATAGTTTACGTATATAGATGCTTGCTAGTTGCCAGACAGTGCAAATATGCCAACAAGTCTTTGGTGAAAGACTCATAAATGGGATGTTCTAAACACAAATTCTTACTTGAAAACCGTCTTTGTAAAGACGGTTCTCAAAAGCCCAACCCAAATCTAATTTATGTTAATTAAAAAAAACTACTTTGATTTTAAAGTGCGTGTTAAGTGGAATGTGAAAAGTCATATAATATACTTGAGGTTATAACATTTTTTTGGGGTTATAGCATAATATATTTGGTGTTATACCAACCAACATATATTTGGGGTTATAACTTTAAATACATTATGTTATAACCCCAAATAAATTATTTTATAATCTCCAAATAAATGCTAGTATACCACTAAATAACCCCAAATAAATGTTATTATAACCCTAAATATATTATGTGAATATAAATTAGGTTTGGGCTGGGCTTTTGATAGTCATCTTTACAAAAATCAGTTTTTTAAGAGAGTTCTTGTTATAATATTTTAAAAAATATATAATGGACTGGTTTAATTAGAGATACTGTCCTTAAAAAGACCTCTCTTACAAGAATTTGTGATTAAGAAAACAATTAAAGTTTTTACTTTGGATCAATTTTAGGTGTCATGGAATACTTATTCATAAACAAGGAAACCATTGTAATTTTATAAACAAATTTGAAATGTTGAGGTACAATATTTCCCCATCTCTTTCAAGACTTGTATACGATTTGAGGTGGTACATACACCCATGACCCATCCCTCTATATCTAGATAACCTTTACAATTTGAAAAACACTAATATGAAAATTTTAACTCAAAACACTACACAAAGATCATAAATTTGGTTATACACTTACTTTAAGGAAGCAAAAGAGGAAGATAATTCTTGGGAAGTATCTTCAAGACCATCTAATTGATTCAACTTTGCAAAAACTCCTACAAGGGGGGCTGTATTGTATGTGCAAGCCTCGGTTTGCATGTAATTTCCCCTATCATCCGTAAAATTATCTTGAAAATCGGGTCCTCCAACAAGCGCGCCAACCACAACATTAGGGTTCGCGTCTAACCTGGCATACCAATTATCATAGCCTTGGGTGCACCCTATGAAGGCATTATTTTCTCTATATGATACAATTGAAGCCCCTCTATGGTGCACCCTTTTAGGGTAGTTTTCTCCGTAGCCTACTAAGTAGCTAATATTCATCGGATTTGAGCCTAGGATATAGTCGACTTGAGACTTGGCAAAATTAAGCATCTCTGCATGAGTTACTTGACCATCAGGGCACTCGAGCACTTGATTTGTGATTTGAAGGTAATCGGAGTATATGGTGAGTAAGAAGACAGCCGATGAGACATATTGCATGTTGTTCCATTGCCTTACGAATAAGAGGCCTCCGGGTGTTCTCTCGACATTACTTCCGTTCTTGTTTTTGTTAAGACATGAGCATAGGTAATATTTACCTTTCGAGTGATATTGTTCGAGTATCGTCCTATGTTGCTCGTGCTTTTTGTCAGCTAACAACTGTAACAAACAAGCGAAGATACGATCAGATGTGCAACGATTCTAGAATAATATGTTTGCGTATGATAAAACTTTTATATTCCGAGTAATCAAGCCTCTTGTTTAAATTTCCTCAAAAGGAACTTGCATGTGAGGTAACAAAGTAAGATCACATGAAATTAGGCAACAATACCAAGCTAAGCATCAATTGAGCTTTATGTGCTTCTTTGAATAGAAAAAGTCATACTTAAAATTTAATGTCAACAATCCTCAACTATTAATACTTTTGAATTTTAGGAAAAATAGTCAAATATAATTCAACATTTCAATCATCCGCTGGAAATAATTTAACTTTTGAAATACTAGCTTATAACTTAACATTTTAACATTTACTATGTATTTGTTTCCATCATACACAACTATCTGAATCACCACAACCCCTCTCTCCCCTCCCCCATTAAATATGCTAGGAGTAAATACATATTAAAGATTGAATTATTAGAAAACGATCAGTATATGATCTTATTCATTACGGATGTGTAAAATATTAGGTTATTTATCAACAATAAATTTATCTTAATACCAGATCAAGAGTTTGTAAGTTGGTGCATACCGAATTAAAATTCTATCAATTGAATTAACAGACTCTATAGTAAAATCTGTATAATGGCTTTTAACAGTAAGTGATCAGAAAGTAGCACATTAGTCAAGAAAGAGGGCAGTACATAATTTGTATATAAATATACTATCTTTGTTCCATTTTAGTTGCACCATTGGATTTTGGCACAATATTTAAGGGCTGTCAAATCAATATGGTAAAAGTAAGGATGATGTATGATTGATGGTGATATGTGGGGTAGAAATAAAAAAAATTATTGTAAATAGATAGTGGTTGTGACTCGTGGGTATATTAAATAATTAATGAGATGATGTATGATTGATGGTAATATGTGATAGTTATAAAGTGAGGATAAAATAAGTAGATTATTTTTGCCAAAAATAGTAATGTTGCAAGTAATATGAAACTTCCAAAAATAGTAAGTGTTGCAAGTAAAATGGAACAGAGGAAGTATAAGTGTTGCAAGTAAAATGGAACGGATGAAGTATAAGGATGAGTGGAACTGATTATGCAATAATTTATGGAGCAAAATTAGTGGTGTAGACATATAAGTGTTGAATTTAATCTGTCGGTTGTATCTAAAAGATTGAAAAAAGCACAAGTAAATTGGGTCCAAGAATGACGGAGCTTTTTAGATTTTAGTGTTGGGTCAGTCATTTTTCTTGTTTACTTTTTTATAAAATTTAGTTTAGTTGATTTTTAACATAGTATTAAAAATCAATTAAAAAAAATATTATAACTTAAATATGATTCACTAAATTGTAAATATTCATTACTCTCTTTGTATTTAGAGTTACATAGCTATATTTTTTTGCCTGCTTCTAAAAATTTGTTAAATTTAATATATTGGTAGTCGTTTCACATTACTTTTCATAATTTCTTCAATAAATCATTTTCACTCTATATCAAAATAACATATTACCTCTTTTTTCAAAGAATTAGCTTTATTTTTCCTTTTTAATTGTCACATTTCTATTTATAATCGTAATTGGTAATTCATTCTCTTTCTTTATTTTCTTCTACACATTTTGCTTATCTATTCATAGTATTTACATATTTCTCTCACTTTACCATTAAATTTAATTTATTACATTTTTATTCACTTTTTTATTCTATTTATATTTGAGACTATTTCTTTGAAACCAAGAAACTAGAAAGTATTTCTTTTATTCTTCTAGTTCTAGATAATTTGTGTGTGATACTTTGGGAATCGGGGTTTCTTGACTGCGCGTATTTCTCTTTACTCCCTCCTTGGGGGTATGGCCGTATGGGTATGATTTGTCCGCATCTTTCAAGAAAAAGAAACCTCTCACTCAGACCTTGCCTTATGCGAGATATCGAGAAGGTCCCTTACCCTTACTTTGGGTATCCTATAGAAGTACTAAAACTCAAATGAAAGGAAGCCTGACATATTGATTTTTGACTGTATAGTTTATAGTTCCAGGCTCTGTCAAAGGCCAAGCAAATGGGGCCAGGCTCCACACCAATTATCAATTCAATTCAGACAAAAGCATGTGCTACAAATTTTATGAGGGCAGCTAGCACTTGTTCAATAATAATGCACCATTTCTATTTCTTAAATACTTCCATGTTAATGTACTGGACTACTAGTAGTATACTGGTTAGGCCTGTTCAAAAAAACCCGACCCGCTTGACCCGACCCGTCGACCCGCTGACCCGCATCTTAAATGGCGGGTCATAAATTGGGAAAATAAATAAGTTACGGGTCGGGTACCCGACCCGTCTTAACCGGGTCGGGCAATGGGCCGCAAAAATTATTTAACCGGGTACCCGTTGACCCGTTTATTTTAGCTAAAACATTTTTTTATTAAATGGGTTCTACCTTCTGGTATGTAAATGTTTCTGACAATTGAATTTTTCAAAATCAAAAAACTATTTTTTGATTACTGTACTACCATTTATTTTTTCATTGCTTTAATTCTTAACCCTCAGTACTCTATTGCTTTACTGATCTCCTTCAAGCTTTCGTTCTACACTACCCAAGTTCTCATCTCATTCTACTATTCTCCTCCCAATTTTTAATAATAATTGTTTTGTAATTTCAAGATTGAATTCTAATTTATTGTTACTGTTCTTAAATTTATTTGTTGGGTTTTGTAATTAATTGATTTTGACAATGTTTTTTTTTTATTTTTATTTTTTGTTCTTCATTTTGGCTATTGTTTTCTTACTCTTTTTGTTGTATTCATTATTTTAGAAACTTTTCATGGCAATCTTGGCCATTATCGAAAAACCCAGAAGTGCATTTTCATCGACTTTTCACAGTAAACTAGCCTCAAATTAATTTAACCGGGTACCCGTGTCCCGACCCGATTTATTCGGGTACCCGTTATCCGGGTACCCGGATATACCGGGTCGGGACACGGGCCGTTAGTTTAAGTACCCGATTAACCGGGTACCCGGCTTTGCGGGTACCCGAAATGCCGGGTACCCGGATAATGGTATAGTAGAGCATTGAGTATAAAAAAGTGTAATTCTGTATGTTTCTTTCAAGTTTTAATTTCCCCAATATAATACTCCTCCAATTCAGCCTAAATGTCTCCTTTAGTTTTTTCATACTTGTCGAGACAACATTTTAATCCTTAGTATCTTAAATTGCTCTTAATTAAAAATTACTCCCCCGGATTAATTAGTAGCATAGAGAAAATGGTGAGAATTAAAAAAGTGGTAATAAATGAAGGGATAAAATGAATTGTGTGGATGAAATTAAAAGAGAGTTAAAATGTATGGATGAGATTAAAAGAAAGTGGTGGGCCATAGTCCAAACATAGAAATGCTGCAATTTAAGTGAGACGAACGAAAATAGAAAATGCTGCAAATTATAAGGGACGGAGGGAGTATAAAAATTTAATATTAATAATTTTTATATTGAAACAATCAAACAAAATCCCACATAACTATGTTTTAGCTTATAGACTAAGAGTAAAATACAAATTAAGAATAATGAGTAAATAGCGAAAAAAAAATTAAATGGGACATATACTCTTAGTCCTATTCTAGTCCCCATATCATAATGTTTATTGTTTGATTTCCTTAAATTAGTTAGTTGGGAACGAGAATTGAGGAATTGCAAATTGCAATTATCAACTGGTCAAGCTTGATAATCCAAAAGTGTGATAATTCAGAAGGTAAATAAGTAAAAATAGTCGTATGGGTGAATCTAAGCTTAGACTTGTCTAAGCTATGACATGTACTTCCTCTGATTCGCTATTAATGCTTTATTTGCTTTTTTGAATACTATTATTTTTAATTTGTATTTTATTATTAATCTTATATTAAAACATGGTGAAGTGGGATTTTGTTTTATTCGTCTTAATATAAGGACATTTATATTAAGTTATCAAAATTTTTAATTATGCACAATTAGATATTAAGGACTAAGATTTGAATACGTGCATTGGATATAGTATCAAACAAATAGCACATTAGTACTGAACTGGAGGGAGTATTATTTAATTATTATATTGTGTAACATAAAAAAAGTCCATTTGAACAAAACTTTCTAATTAGTAATCGAGATTTGTAAATCACCATTAAAAAAAACAAATAAATAATAACAAAATAAACAAAATCAAAAAAAAATAAATTAAAATAACAAAACTTTCATCATATCAAATACTACCACGTAAGAATAATTTATTAACTTTACAAATACCGTGATTTACTAAGACTTTCACCATTTTGTATTTGTGTCCTAGATTAAAGTGAATGGTAGTCAATCAACAAAAAAGCATAAAACATGAGAATGGAATAGGCATATAGAAATAGAAGTAGTTGTAGTGAGCAACAACACAAAGTAATGCGTAAATTGAGGCAGTTTGAGAATGAAAAGTAGAAGGATCACTGTTACCATCACATGCTTTTATCCTTTACGTGTCTGTCTCTCCTTTCATAGGAGATAGGACTAACATCCTTTTTACTATTAAATCTCATTTCCATTTTGTAAATTATTCGGTATTCATGCTTATTTTATATATTGCGATTAATGTGTAAGTAAAAATATAATCAAGCGGAATCTTATTTGAATCTTCTAATCGCATATTTTCGTAATATTAATTTTTTATTATTTTTAGATTTGTATAATTCTACATATAAATAAACAAAATAACGCATTAAAATGCGTAAAAAAGTGCAATGTAGTTAGTAAAATTAAACCGAAGTATATCACATTATATCAGTTTATGAGGGCCAGGTTAAAAGAAAGTTACAAAAATAATTTAATTTTTATACTTTGAAGTTTGAAAATAATTAAATTTATTTTGTAAGAAAAATTAAGTGCTAAACACAGCCTTTAAGAATAGCACATTAAAATTCCACACAAAGTAAAAGCAAATTTCCCTCCTGCCGGCTTTTTCAATTTTAAGCCTCTTTACGTGCTCCTGTTCATCACCATCACATGAGATGCACGTGATTCTACTGCTAGGAAGAAGTTTGAGGAGTATCATATTACAAACTTGTTCCATACTAACTAACTACTCTCTCTATCTCTTTTTTCCTCCGTTCATATTAGTCGTAATATTAGGCAAAATAACATTATTTATTAATCACTCTTAATTTGTGATTAGTTTTTAATTTATAAGTTAAAACATAGTCAAGTGAAATTTTGTTTGATTTGTCTCATTGCAAAGATTATTAATATCAAATTTTTATAATTTTTTATTATAAATAACTAGAGAAATTAAAAATGAATTAGTGCATTACACTGCATGAAAAAATAAACGTTGCAAGTAAATTAAAACGGAGGAATTTGTTTTACTTATTTTGCATCTTTTCCTTTTTGACAATAACCTTGCTTTCTTTTTCTAAATCTCATCCACAAATTTATTATTTCTCTCCATTCAACCATTTATTTTTATTATTAACTTATTTTTTCTCTTATTATTCAATTTAATTTCACTTTCCACTAAAATTCACTCAAATATCAAAATTTAATTGCAATATTAAGTGATAGAATTTAAACGGGTATTTCACTCACTATTAGCAATGCTCTAAGCAAGTCAAGTATATAGTGGAGTAAACTTTTCCACATTTAAATTTAAATTTAAGAAAATTGTCCCCACGCAATATTTTCCTTTGAAATTTCTTTTCAATTTGATTCTAGTATTTTTCTCAATCAAACCACATTACACAATTATAGGAGTATTTAAAGGTAGTGACAAAATATAGAAAACGATACCTAGCATCCTAATTTATTACAATTTTGAAAAATATAGATGTTTTAGGTGATAATAAAAAAATTGAATTTTGTTTCAACTAAAATAAATATTGTTTTATCCGTATAATATCCTAGGTTTGATTCTCACCTACCATTTAAAAATAAATTAAATAGTTATAATAAACTGTAAAATTTACATAGATGTAATACTCCTTCTGAACCAATTTAGTTGTCTCATTAGTTTTTTTTTTACACTATTTATTAATCCCGTTTAATTTGTATTTTATTCTTAATTCATAAGTTAAAACATAGTCATGTGAAATCTTGTTTGATTCATCTCAATGCAACTTGTGATGTCACATATGAGTATGGGTAGAAGAACAAGGCTGCAAACATTTTTAATGTGTCTTCAAACTTGTTTAATTAATAAGAGTAATCATAGTTTTAATGGATTATCCAACTGTCGGTAATAGAAACTAGAGCTGGGAATTCTACGTGATTTTATTAAATCGATATGTAGCCTAATAAAATAATCCCTCCGTCTCATTTAATATAGTACTATATTTCTTTAATTTGTAGATATCTCAAAATAGTCTCATTTTATAACTTTCCGACCCCTTGCACTGCCGTTGATTACTTAAGGAGACTGTAAGCTGGCCTCACAGATCAACACAAGTCTTTTCAGCGCACTTTGACCTTACTCGTGCGCTGCGCATCCGAGAAAACTTCTCAGGAGGTCACTCATTCTAAAATTGCTTCCCACCAAGCACGCTTAACTGTGAAATTCTTAACAAATGGACTCTCATGAAAAGAAAATGTACCTTGTTATAATGAGCAGTCTATCAATTTCTTTACAAAGCTAAATCTGAGATATCACACATTTAATGAGTAGTATATTTTCTTTTGTAATCTCAAAATGGATAGGCCCTCCTATTCACTACTCCTATATTATTGTCTCATGTGGTTTTTTTTACATATGTCAATATACTATGTTAATCTTAAATATCTCTAATTTTGTTCGAGTGAAAATTATAAAAAGTTAATATTAATAAAATTTAATATTAAGATAAATCAAATAAGATCACACTTGACTTATACTTCTTCCGTTCCAATTTAGTTGCACCACACCCTCTTGGCACAAGAATTAAGGGCTGTCACATCAAGTCTGATGATATATGATTGATGGTGATATGTGTGGTAGGAATAAAGTAATAATAAAATAATTGAAATAAAAAATTAATTAATGGAAGATAGGTATTGGTTGTGGGTATATTAAATAATTAATGAGATGATATATGATTAATGGTGATATGTGGGGTAGGAATAAAGTGATAATAAAATAAGATTATTCTTTGCCAAATATAGTAATGGTGCAAGTATTGTGAAACAGTCAAATAAGGTAAGTGTTGCAAGTATTTTGGAACGGAGGAAGTAAATTAAAAACAAAACAAATACTAAGAGTAATTGATGAATAGTGTACAAAATCAAATGAGATAATAATAATAAATAGAAGAAAATATAATAGTATATTATACTCTTTGGTAGAGATATTATAATTTTATATTTCTAAATTTATACATGTGGCAACTGGCAAGTAATACAATTTTTAAAAGTCACACCTAATACTTCCTCCGTTTCATTATTTTTGCTATATATGATTTTTTATGCAATTTAATGTGTTATTTTAATTAATTATATATTGACTATACGCATCTAAATTTATAAAAAGTTAATATTATTGAATTATGTGATTAGTCGATTTAAACAAGATTCCAATTAACGATATATTTTCTTACACATTAGCCGCAATATGTAAAATAAGATTGAACGATTAATAGTGTTAAAAATCAAAATGTAGGAAATATTTAAATTAAATAGTATTCTCTTTAACATTTAAAAGTCACACATTATTCAAATCTTAGAAACTTGATGTTCTTGTCAAAAAATGATTCAATACTTAAAATGTGTGGAACTAAACGTCATAATCAGTAGCCAAAGGGCCACTAAACTCTTCAAATTCTAGTCTTATGCATATGGGATGGCATGATTCACTTTTATAGTTAACGGTTCAAAATAATTTTGAATTTTTTTTAATATTATTAGAAATAGAAATGTTTTGGGACCTAATCAGGGATAGGGTTAGTTGGCGGCGTCTTATTCATGTCCGTGATCTCTAGACCTGTTTGTACGTTTTCAGTTGGTTGTGTATGTCTCTTTCTTTGCTGTCGGTTAATTGTTTTCTATGCTTGGTTAACATGGTTGTAAGATGCAAGATACAGGATTTTCGGTTTTTCTTGCAGGTTTCTCTCTTGAAGGTCCTTTTTGAGCCGGGGGACTCTTTCGACTGCCTCTCCTTATGGGTATGAGACGCCGTCTACCCTCTCTCCCCAGACCCTTATCATAGATTTATCTATGTTCGGGATACACTACTGGGTATGATGATGATGAGAAATGTTTTAGTAAAGAATAGGCTGAAAAAAGAAAAAGATAATAGATGGTGCTATGTAATACTTTTATTTAATCTGAAAATCATAAATTTTAGACATTGAATAACAAAGTCTAGATCGATGAGAGCTTAATTGGCTAGTCCACTAAACGGATGAATTCTGAGTTTTTTCATTTTTTATACTTATTTCCTTTTTAAATATATTTTTATACATTTCAAAAAATAACAATTTTATGACTTTTAAGTTGATGTCTATGTTCTTGTCTTTTTTTTCCTGCAATCCACCCTTATGAGTTATGACACATTACCTTAAAAAACTTAACCACTAAATAGAGAAAGATATAACTCCACTTTCTATGGTTTATTTCATTTTGATTAATTTGTTTAAATAGCAAGTAAATAAATCATTACTATTAAAATAAAATTATTAAAAACAATAAAACTAACAAAATAAACACCAAAAAAATATAACTTAAAAATTGAAAAATAGACTCAGTCGCACGTTTTTTCCCTGTTTTTATATAGTTAATATATATTCAATAAGGAAAACAAATTGAAAGACGTTTTGTAATTTCATTAAAAAAAGTGGCAACAACGTGAATAAAATTTGATGGCAAATCATCATCATCATCCTACCCAATGTATCCCGCTCATAGAAAACTATGAACAGGGTTTGAGAAGAGAAAGACGGCGACAACTCATACCCATAAAGGAAAGCGCGGTCAAAAAAGTTCCCGAGTCGAGATAAATTTGATGGGAAAAGAAAGGAAAAAAGTGGAAGGAGAAAGGAGGAATTACCTGAGTAGCAACAAAGATTTGGAGGCCAGCAAATTTAACGTCCCAGCTAAATTCAGAAATAGACCATCCGATCCCACCAAAAGAATGAGCATTTTGAAGAGTGTAATGCAAATAGTGTGGATTGTCGGTGGCTTTGTAGAGCCACAAAGCTGCCCATAACAACTCATCTTTGTACCCACTTACTGATGCATAGTAGTTTCTTACCACCTCCAAACTTTCATCATATTTTCCTCTGTACTTGTCTCCAAATTCAAATAGCTGCATCCATCATCAATCACACTTATTACTTACTTACTTAATCACCTCTTTTTTCTTCATTTTATGCAACTCTAATGAGGATATTTGGCAAAAATGGCTAATGACGGATAGCTGATAGCTGATTATAGTGGCTGATTTGATCAGTTGATTTTGAACTCGCTGTTATAAACAGCTTGTTCAAAAACAACTTATTCGTACCAATAGGTTGTTTTAACTAACTAATTCACCAATCACTAACATTAGTTGGTTTGACCACCCAACCCTCTAATTATATCAAAATAAGCTAAAATTACTCAATAAGCTAAATTGCCATACACCCTCAATATTTTATTATAAAATCACCATTATTTTATTATTATAGTGTAGACTGGTGGAACGGGCAGGGGCAAGGGCATTTGTGAGAATTGAGCTCAAGACATTTTTTAGAAAGTGATCGGACGAAAACAAGACCCAATTCTCACCAATGCAAAATCAATGCAAAACTAACACTTTATTTACATATACAAAACTAACCGACCGTTAATTTTTTTGTTACACATCACACATTTTAAAATCGAGATGTTTTTTGATCGCATGACGTGGACTATGGACTAAGTAGAACTAAACCTAAATTCTCCTTAATCTAACATTCCTTCTTTGTTAAATCAAACACAACAACCAATGCAAAAGCACAACTAATTTATACATAATACTAATTCCTAATATAAGTTATTTTTATGAGAATTCATAATCTTTTACGATACGAGAAACTCTATGACTGCACTCTTCTTTAAGCATATGAGTAGCCACTGTTCTTCACTCTCCAAACCCTGATTATAGTCTATCCTATAAGCGGGATACACATACACCACGTACGATGATGACGACTAATTCCTAATATGCTAGAGCATTAACTATTCATAGAGTCAACTAGTCAAAGCACAAGCATTCAAATCAATCAATAATCAACAAAATGAATAAAATTACATACCTGTTTAGCATGACGCAAAAGTAAATAAGAATAATTAGGGTTAATCTTCCTAAAAACAATGGAAGCAGCAGCCATGGCAGCAGCAGTTTCTCCAGCAACATCAGACCCAGGATTCTCCTCATCAATCTTATACGCTTGCCGCGACGTCGTCATATCTTCCGGCCTTTGCCAGCAATAATGATCAGTATCTCCATCCCCAACTTCAACCCATAGAACATTAGGGTTCGTATGCGCTTTAATGAAATAATCAGTAGCCCATTTGATTGATTCATAAGCATGCTCCAATTGACCCGACTCTTCGATTTCGGATCCGTATTGAATCACTCCCCACGATAACATTGTGACTGTAAACGCCATGGGTAACCCGAATTTGACGTGGTCTCCTGCGTCATAGTACCCGCCCACCAAGTCTACCTGCACATTGTTTTCATGGCCGCACTTAATTCATCTCCACAATCACGGTTTTTTTGGCGTATAATTAGTAAGTGTATTTATTTTCCATTTGTTTCTACATGCTAAAAAAGTGCTCCTATAGATCCACTAACAAAGTAATGGATTCTAGAATCCAGGCTTTTTTCTTATAATATTGTATTTCTACATGAGACAAATAACTTTTCATCAAATTCTATAGTGCATGGAATTAAATTATGAGGAAAAAAAATCAATTTAGGGGAAAAAATGGGTTAAATGAAAAGGTAATTTGTCCCCATTTGAGGTTGATTTGAATACTCCTAATTAATCACAAAATAACCAAAATTTATACACACTCAATCTAATAATTTCCTAAAATTTTTTATTTTTGTCCTTTTCATTTGATTTTCCATTTTTTTCTTTTCTTTCACGTCCTAATAGAAAAATTAAAATTTAAATAACATCGAATCATTTTAAAAAATATATATGATGAAATGAAACTAGATCCTTAGTGAAAAAAATTCATTTTGTGGTTTAAATATAACTTGAAAATTCAAATATTATATTTAAGAAGAATTAATATTTTTTATTCAAATTGTGTCGTCTAACAATTAATTAGGCGTTATAAAATATAATCATTAGAAACGGAAAGTAAAACTAATTTGAGAGAATAAAATTTGAATTTGTTGAAAGTAATGATGATAATGACAATTTCACTGTAATACCTAAAATGAAAAAACTGGATACCGGAATCGGTTATCAGTAGAACAATACTACATTCCCCCTCCCCTTCCCTCAACCGGTTACTCTGTTTGAATTCCAGTAAAATACTCCAAAACAGGTGTGAAAATGGAGATTATCCGATCAAAATTGGTCTATAAACATTAAATAAAGACGAATTGTTTTGTATTTATTAAATTATTACTTGAATTTAGGTTTTAAAATTCGAAAACCAAAAATGTAGAATACAGATTTAATTTGCGATTCGTTGGTCGAGCATACCCCTTGTTGAAGACCGTCGGTGAGGGCAGAATGATGACGCCAAGAGACGCGTTGATTATAAGGAAGACGTCCAGAACGCTGAGCTTCGAAGTAAAGAAGACTCTTGGACAGAGCATCGCCATAGTCGAATACGGAAGCTACTGAGGATGTGATTGTAGTGAGAACACAGAGGAAGATGAGGAGGAGACAATGCAGATGGCGTTGCGGCATTATCGCCATTGTTTTTCTGTTATTTTCTTCCATTTCTGTGTAAAAATGGCGTCCTGCCTCCCGATTTTGGTTATGGCTTCCCAATTGAGAGAAATTGGGGAGGGAGAATGGAGAAAAGATGGAGAGTGTGTATTGCTTTTAAAAGCTCATTTGTCGGTTACCATTGCTACTCCCTCTTAGTGTTTAAAAACTCATCACATTTGTATATTCATTTTTTTTTTTTCATTTTAGTCATTCTCAACTCTCAAATTATTTACATTAGAAAAATTTATCTAAAATAATTTAATTTATTTGTAATTTTCTTACAATAATCTTATCTATTGATTAACCATTCATAATTTGAACTGTAAGAGATATTTTTTTAGAGTAAACTTGGATAACCCGATGACTTGGTATACTAGGTAATTCACCAAAAAATAAACTAAAAATGAATTTAAAACTAGAAAAAAATTTAGAAAATTTACATAAAAAATTTTAAATAATGAAAAAATATCACAAATCTTTTTGAACAATTATTTAACATTTTTTTCGATATTTTATTTTAATTTATATTTTTTTTTAAAAAAAACTTGCTATAATAAGTCGTCCGGTCACCGGATTTGCAATAAAGAAAATACTCTTTAAAGTTTGGATCATTTAAGGTTAATCAATATGTGGGATTATTATAAGAATATCATGAATAGGTTAGATTATTCTGGATAATTTTTTATTTACATTATTTTTATTTTTGGATAATGGTCGATGTTTTCTTCTAATTTTATCCATATATTTAATTTCTCTTTTAATTTTATCATACATTTCATTCTGTCTCTTTATATATTACTACTTTTTTTAAAATTACTTTCTTTCTTTTAGATGCAAATGTAATGGAATAGATGAGTATTGTATAAAGATTAATACAATAGCATGGGACCATTAAATTATATCGATAATGCTTAAACACTTGCAATGTGTAAATGTGTATATTGTATATTAAGAAGTAACTTGTTAACAATAAACTAATATTTTTAAATTTCAAAAAAAAAATAAACTAATATTTTTATTCACTGAAAATAAATTTATTTATTATTTATTTTTGAGTAAATTTACCTATTAAATATATTTATTAAAATTAAATATATATTTAAAGCAGATTGGTAAAATTAAATATATTTAAGATCATATCTGCATCACTACATGAAGCTATAAACAACTCATGTTGTTACCCTTGTAATCTATGTGATTTTAAAGATTAATTTCAAATGGTTTGAGAAAACTATTGTATGGATTCGGTGCACACTAAAATAGTGTGGACTAAATTTTAACACTTTTATACCTACTTTCTTCACTTTTTACTGAACCTTCTCCCAAAAATAATGTTATTTGGGAAAATATTTCCCACTTTGCGTTAAAAGGGAAACTATTTCCCTACATACTGTCCACGTAGGACAACTTTAGAAATAATTTTTTTAAAAAGTTTTTATCATAAACCGCTACTCCAACACACAGTTTCGTGTGAAATAAAAATTTCCAAAAAATAAAACCGCTTAAATAATTTATTTTTTAAAATTTTTTAAAATTTTATTCAACTTTAATTTTAATTTTTTATATTTTTTGTTTTTTAAATTTTTTAAATTTAAATTTTTAGTTTTTAAATTTTTATTTTTAATTTTTAATTTTTATAATTTTATAATTATTTTTAAATTTTTGATTTTTTTAAGCGTGGAGTGGAATATAAGAATATTAGAGTATAATAGTGTGAGGTTTAGTGGAAGAGGAAGTGTAGATGTTGGTCTACACTAAAATTAGTATGGGCTAAGTTCATACGAGACTTTGCCATGGTTTGATAACATAACAAAAGATAGAACAAAGAGACAAGTCCATTACTAAGGAATTAGGATTTGATGATCAAAGTTAGACAAGCAATGATTAGAAGTTAGAACCAATGTTATGAACTACGATGAGATGGATGCATCCAAAAAATATGATCTATTTGTAATCTAAGACATAAACTCAACTATATTGACACAAATTTCATATCTAATCAAAATAAAACAAGATGTTTGAGTTTAAGTTACAAATTATATAAACATCAATCACTTTTAAATTATTTGAGTTTAATAGAAAATAGGAAATAACATGTTGTAACTCTTAAGTTTTTTACTTTTTCATGTGGTAAATGAATATTTTTTAATCCACACAATGACCTCGAGTTTTTAACTTTTCTATGTAGTAGAAAAAATGTTAAATTAAGTACTTATTTCGATCAAATTTTCAAACAAGTGTTACTTAAGAGTGATTAAGGTTTATTCTTGTGAAAAAAGTCTTTATAATGGATAATAATAACGTAAATTGAACAAAAATCTTACCTTTTTTCCTAACAGGTGGAAAAGTTATTACCAGCAAATAAAAACATTTGTCTACCAGTAAAAAAACCAAAATGTCACTATCCCCACATGAAATTTCCAAAAAAAAAAAATACTTCCTCCGTTCTTAATTACTCAATAAATTTCGATTATGTGCACTATTCGTCGTTCAAGCTTATATTACATATTATATGATTAATGTGCAAGTAAAAATATAGTTAAATGGAATCTTGTTTGAATCGTCTAATCGTATGCATTCATAATATTAACTATTTATAATTTTAAATTTGTATAATTCAAGATATAAATAAATAAAATAACACATTAAAGTGAAATGTAGCAAGTATTATGGAACGGAGAAAGTATGACTACAATTTTACGAATCACATCTATCACATGTCATGATGTTAATTTTCGGTCCTTTAATTTTGCTATAAAAGGAATAAAGTTTATTAATTTTTTTTGAAGATAAGTTACTTTATTAATTTATAGTAGGAGAATAAAACAAAAACTAGAGTAAAAGAAATAAATGGATTGGTTGAGGATAGAAAATAAATTTGTTGAAAAAAAAATAAAAATGAAAGATTGTTGAACCATTATCTAATTTAAAAATGTAGCAAAATCGTTTAATAATCACTCAAATGTGATTCTAAATCGAAGAATTAAAAAGGAACTGACTAACATATAATCTTAATGGGATAATCCTCTTGTTACCAATCGGATTTAAAATGAAACCTCATCAAATTCGTATGCAATCAACTCTCCTCTTATGTAAGTCTTTTTTACAAACTCGATAAAAGAAATTCATCGGAAATAAGCAATAACATAGAGACGATCCAAAATCAAAGCGACCGTAGGGCATACTTCTATAATATGTGAAGGTAAAGTGTACGAGATGATTGAAAGAGAACAAGCATTGACGAGCGTGCGTTCGCGCAATAAATGTAGTCGGTGAACAAGAAATTTCAAGAGTTAGATTGCATTAAATTTCAAGCGACACACCTGCCAAACTAGGGACGAGTCTCAGTTATGTAGATACATAATGGAGAAAGCATACAGTTGGTAATATAACCTTAATTAACAGGTTTGTAGTCCATAAAACACGGGACATAAACATAGTGAACGACTTGGAAAAACGACCCGTTCAACTGCAACAACTGCTCTTCTGCTGGATCGGCTGTCCCCTGATCGGAACACTGCCTGTTGATTTCTTTGCAGTTGGCTGGTTCCCGACTCTGTATATTATAGATTCATCGTTATGATCGGTACGAATGTTTATCAACACATAATGAAAGCGTATGCTTGCATTCTGAATTCAAAGGGGAAAAAAGCTTGACTCGGACTATCATACCGGGACTTGGAGGATCTCTACGGCTATTGTGAACGCTATAGAGGTATTACGTTTTCGGGTGAATCTTGGCCTATGTAGAAATGATTCCGCTTTGCTTATTTTATGGACGTGAGAATGATCTTTCACCCCATATTATATGGGAATCGGACCTGACTCCGAAACATGGTTTGATATAAAGATGTGCCTTGCATCGAAAGTTCGATATATATCTAGGAAAAAGGGCCTTAATGACAAACTATGAACGAAATGAAAATACGGATAATTGGAGTACGGGAAAATTACAAAATTTCTGAAAAGAAATACTCCTATGACAAATGAACTACTGAAACCCCCGAAAGTTTTATTCAGGAGTAGATATTCCAGACCATTGCTCTCAAAAGACTTTTGATGCATAATTCTTACAAGATACCCCGGCATACTTTTCAACATTAGATACCCCAATGTCGAGTGTCTCCCACCTATTCAGGGTTGGGCGAGGGATGATAAATGTATGCAGCCTTACAAGTATCCAACAAAAAAGAGGTGGTTCCCAAATGACCCTAATTAACTTCCAAATAACTCATAAAGACATAAACCCATTCAAGATGAAAAAGAGGAGGCCTACTAAACTATCGAGTGAAGAATCCACAAGCGGAAAAATCAAGTTGAGATACCAAGAGACAATATAGTGAAACTCAAAATCACAAGCATAGTAGTCTACAAAACATGAGCCTAAATTATAGTGCAGAAAAAATAAAGCAAGAAGAATCGCCAACTCACTTTTTCTTGATTTCTCCAGCCATGGTCAAGAAAGCCTGCTCAACGTTTATCGCATCCTTGGCACTTGTTTCAAGGAAAGGAATTCCAAGTTCATCAGCCAAAGCCTGATAATTAACAATATAAGAGGAGTCAATCAACTTTCCTATTAGCACAGACTGACTAGTGATTATAATATAGACCTTCAGATACTAATGGTTCCGTCACACCAAAAATCCAAGATCTAAGATGGAACCAGTTTCCGGAAATGAAATATCAATGTTAAGTTACATTAACGCAATGTTACCTGTCCCATTTGAGTGTCCACTACCTTGTTTTCCACCAAATCACATTTATTACCAACTAGAAGCTTGCATACTGATTCATTTGCATATCTATCGATCTCATTTAACCACTGCTTAACATTGTTGAAACTTTCCATCTCAGTGACATCATAGACAATCTGCAAAAGAGAGAATTAGAGTGTAAAGTCTTCAGTAGCTAGCACATAATGCCCAAGAAGCAAATTTAAGCTTTCAAAAACCCTGAAATAATCATGACAAGGCTAAAAAAAACCAAACAATTAGAAGCACGAGGAAATGAAGAGGGTAGCAACCGTCAGAGAATTGAAACTTAGACAAGGAGTTGACGTATAAGCTCTCCTGGTAAACAGGATGCGTTTCAGGAAAAGTTAGATTCAAACTGTACTAACATATGAATATATGGTGCAAAATTCAAGTCTAAAAATGCAAGAAAGCACATATCCTATGGTATCAAAAATGAGCATGATAGAGACAACAATAAAATTATTGACTTCTGGCATTCCTCACATCAACACATGTTATCTCCATCTTTAAAAAAAATTTTAGATTTACAACACACCCACATTGTAAGCAGTAAACCTTGGGCTACATGGGAAAACCTGCACCCCATGAAACCATGTACATCAAGCATAGTGCAAAATCATGTTTTCGTCGTATTAACAATTGCCAAGATAATTTTGTCGTTTTTACGACATATACTGCAGTCGCGATAACCTCAAAAAAATTTACAATTTGGTCACGGTACAGTTATGTGGTCGATATTTTGCACTATGGTGTGGAGCGTAAGGGGAGAGAAGCTCCACTTGTTCGTTGGTGCTCAAGCCAATCGCTCTAGCTCCAAGTAAGGTTCAATATTGAAATAAGCATAAGTACCTTCACATTATATAAACTGTTTTTGCCACATCTTATGATCAGAAAACAAAAGGCACCCATCAAATCCAAGTGTTTTGTTCAACTATTAAAATACATAGAGCATTAAAAAAGAACACAAAATGATTAAAAGCAAACAAACATAGACGGCTGAGTTTTCTTATAACATGTATTTCAGAAGACGTTTTCAGTGAAATTCTTGCCCAAGATTTATATGGATAAAGTTTCAACTTTGAACATAACAATAGGTTAAACACTTAAACTTGGACTGTGATAGGCGGAACAGAGTCGGATGCTTTATAAAGAACATTAAGAGGATATAGCATGCATATAAAATAGATTAAGTTGAGGCGACACTGAGGAGCAATTTTCTCAGCTGTAAATATACAAGAGACAAATTCAAAGCATTTTAAATAGGTTATCAAACACTTGAACTAGAAGTTGCGAATCACAATTGCTTTGACAAGAACATGAAACTGACCAGGAAAATTACGATGCGAAAGAGTTTGTATATTTGCAATTCATAAAAACACCTAGAGCAAATTTAAAAGAAAAATTCTAAGAAATTTCAGACAAAGTATTGAAGTTTGTAATCCTCAATATAACTCCAAGCATTATTCATACATCACCCTCACGCTTTTTCGTCCAGGACCAAGGGAGCTGTTCAATATTAATAATGCCACTAGTTGTTAAAAGAATTCCTTACAATAATTCCATGTGCTCCTCGGTAATAACTGCTTGTTATAGTTCGGAACCGCTCCTGTCCAGCAGTATCCCACTGACAATACAGACAATAAGATAAACAAACTTGGCATTTAGGCTACTCACAAAGGAATAACAGGCCACTAATTTCTCTCAGTTTATGCAACATCAAGGAAAAATACTCAGATCATATCTCAGAGTAACAATAGAATAAGCATGAGCATGAAAGTAGCCAATGGCAGCTTCATAAAATAATCTTAGATGTGATCTATCATACCATATGGAGAGGAAAATGTGATACAGCAATCAACATGAGATACATCAAATATGTGTAATACAATAACAACTATTTATTAAAGAAGTAGCCAAATCAGTTAAGCAAAAGTAAATATGACGCGTCAATCTGTAAGACGAGATGAATACACTATGCTATCTACTTTTATTATTCAAACTCATACAAGAAGCTTTAGTTTTACACTTTTTTCTTATACTGACTTCAGATTCAACTCTATTTATCAAAAATCTTGAAATCAATTTGACAACTGACCCCACTTCAAGAGTTTTGTAATGTTTTTAATTTATCAAGACTCCATAACCAATGTCAGCCTCATGAACAAAGCTCACTACAAGACTCATTATAAAACTAGCATTGTTGACACCCGTAATGGAAAAGATATCTTGTAACCAAGTGACTATTACTACAATTTGTTGAATTGCAAATAAAAAATAATGTTAAAAGCATAATCTTATAAATTTCCAAGAAAACTATAAGAATCCCCTTTTATAATCTTTAGTTAGCACAACAACATTGTAATTATAGAACAAAACTAATCATATTAACTGGATATTTCCCTATAAATTCAATACTAATGTTGGTAAATACAAAATACTAGTATATGGCGGTCCGTCAAACACTCATATCTAAATTTTTACAGAAGAACTAGGTTGTCATTTTCTACTATTATAAGTTACACATTTCAATATTGACATAAATTCGGCCATAACCTAGGCAGACTCGGGCCTACATTTCCCTTAGGTAGGGGGTACTTAGCAATAAGAACATGACTGTGTCCATAAATGCAAAGAAATTTGATGGTGGAAAATAGGAAATTTGACTCACAATCTGTAGTTTGATGGTCTTTTCCTCCAGCTCAACAGTCCGGATTTTCTGCAACATAAACCCCATTAAAATCCATCACATTTACAACCCAAATAAAAAAAATGACAATAAATACAAAAAGAGAGAAAAAGACTAACAAAATCAACACCAATTGTACTAATGTAACTGTCCACATACGAATCATCCTGAAAAAATCAACAAAAAAAATGGTATCACTATCACACCCAGAAAGAGTAAAAATCCGAAGAAATGGGCAAGTCATATAAAAGTCAAATATACCGCAAATCGGAGTAATAAACATGATTTTCCAACAGAAGAATCTCCAATTAGCAAAAGCTTGAACAAATAATCGCTGCACAAATAAAAAAACAACCCACAATCAAAATTCAAAATGATAACAAAATGATGTAAAAAATGGAAAAATAATGAGAAATTAGTAGAAGTTAGGGAAGGGAAATACTATTCGTTACTCATGGCTGCGATTGTACGGGAGGAAGTTGATAATGATTGGAGAATTTGGGGAATCCTGCTGGTCGGAGAAAGGGAAAGGCAGAAATGGGTTTGGGGAATAAGTGTGTTGGACTCAAAGCCTAACTAAAGACTAAACAGATCTCGTCGTGCAAGGCTCATTCATCTTCACCACGTTCTTACTACTAATACTCAAAAGTTTTTTTTTTTTTTATTTTTTTATTTTTTATTTTTTTATTTTATACTCATGGTATTCTAATCAAATACAACGTACTATCTAATCTACCAAAATAGTGTCATCAGCAAATAATATACACCGAGGTACGTCTCTTTTGTTGATTGAGTTATCCAACGCCAATACGCCATTGTGAAAAAAAAAGAGATTAGGGTTGAGCCTTGATGAAGGTTAATTGCGATTGAAAAATACTATGTTGTTCCTCCACATGTGCTCATATTCGTCTTAACTTATACATATCTTATGAAGTACTATATTAATGTGTTTCATGAGAATTTTCATCTTTGTCATTGTTCACCATGTGCAATTCTCTTTATCTAATCCGACAGTACTCTATCATTTGTCTCATAATATGAATTGCTTCTATTGTAGAAAAAAATTAATGTTTATTGAATTGTAATCGTACAAAAATTTAATACAAGTTTTTAATCCGCTTTAAGTGGTAAGGATAACAAGTGTCATATTAAACACATGATGAAATCAGTTTTATAGGTTAAAACATCATAGTGCCACTCTTACCTAGGAAAATTTCATTTTAAAGGGTGATAAATAAAAACTGTGATGCATATGAATGACTTGTGATGTCACTTTACAACGGCAACAATAATGTTAAAATCACGACAACAATAATGTTAAAATCTTAATTTCAACAGGGAACAAAATTACTTCATTCAGTAAAAGTACACTAAAAAGCACCTTAATCACACACTATAATCTTTACTAAAAAATGATGCAAACTTTGCTTTGTAGTGAACATATTTTTGCATCGAATCTCTTTTTACAACAAATGAAAATATCTGTCTTTTTCCGAAATATTACAAATAATACAAGTCGATTGACATAGCTTTGCACAATCGGATGGGATTCATACCGATGCTATGTCTAGTATCGATTTGTAAATAATAACTCCAATCACATAGCTTCGCACAATCGGATGGGAATGATACCGATGCTATGTCTTGTATCAATTTGTAAATTAAAACTCCAATCACCTACCAGAAAATCACTCTGTATAAATGGGAACTCGATTTAGAAATCGACTAATCTAAAGGAACCCTTTCCGGGCTTCGGCAATGCTCTATAGCTTAATGAAACAATAATATGTAGTCAATTCCACATCCTTCTGCAAGTTTTGTCATAAATAACATTCACAAGACCTGGAGAATCTTCTTCCTTTGGTAGCTTCAAAAGACTAGCAACTTTCGAGAATCCCAAGTGATACTTAGCCAAAGACTCTTCTTTCACTTCAGGCCTTATCTCCAGCTCTGCGGGTTTTGGCTTGGACAGCGCCCATTGCATTGCCCATATGGCTAACGGGCGCATATAGCACAGTGACCTGTACTGACCAGAGGTATTCCAAGCTTCAGGGGTTTGAAATGAGTACCTGTAGACATTTCGGTAAGAAACTGAGGGGAAAAGTTTGAAGGAAACGAGTGTGCTCCACTTAACGTCAAAATATGAAAATTAATGGTTTTGGTAGCTCGATAAAATTGCAAAGTTAGCTAGTTATAATACAGCTTTTCAATTTGGTAGCGGATCTAGAATATGGTATTATTATAAGATATGTCAAACAAATGCATTAAATTATAAGCAAATGGGGGAAATAATAAGGAAAGAAAACTAACCCAAGTCCTTTTTGTGACCAGACAGCTTCAAAAACTCCATATGCAGTCTGAAGACCCATGTCCAGTAATCCTTCTTGAATCATGGTGGCAGCAACGGCGTAAGTGACACCAGACCATATCTCTCTCGACTGCATTGACGAGATGTCTACATTTCCATCAGGAAGCATTCCATTAACAGCCCCTCGCCGTCCGTCATTAAACTTCATCACATTGAACTCAAAAACATTAGCAAGGGCACATTTTGCCTTTTCCTCATCAACAATTGGCGCTAGACCACATGCTCGTGCATACCTACAACCAGCCGTAAATGAGAGGTCAATTCCATTGCAACTATTTCAATGAAAACCTTAGAGAGATAGGACCTAATAATGCAAAAAGTTAAAATCTATATTTTAAAATTGCAAATCAATTACAATTCACAGCATACCATTGACCAGCCAATTGATCAGCTTGAATCGACGCACTGTTACTACCACCACTGTTGTCATAATTAAAATATATGCCATTCCACAATGACTTCTGATAAATAGCCTTAGCTTTTTGAAATTTGAACCAAAAGTAGTCCTGTGAACCCTTATCACCAACTTCTCCAGCTAGGGCTGAAGCAGCTTCAAGTGCAGCAACCCAGAGCCCCCCACAATATGCGCTCACACCAGAGACCGACCATGTGTCATATGTCTGATCAGGAAAGCCGTCATTCTCAATCATGCCATCTCCATCCTTGTCAAATTGATCCATGTAGGCCATTGCCACATAAACAGAAGGCCAAACAGCTTGTGCAAATTTCTTGTCACCTGTGGCTACAACATCTCTGTACACCTGGAGAACAAATTTTGGGTTTAAATCTTTCCATCGGTCTGTGTTGTGGAGGCTGTAAGCATTTACTTCGAACCATGGATCACTAAGCCCAATATCGTGAGGAACAGCACCAAGAAATTTTCTCGATGCCCATTTCCCATCCATCAAAAGTTTCCTTTTACTAGGATCATGCATTAGAACTGCTGCAGCAAAGTCTCTTTGAATGCTAAGTTCAAGCTTTGGGAATAGCATTACCAAAGCAAAAGACGCATAGAAATGAACATCATAGGTATTCCACATATGATACTCAATCCCTTCATAGTAAAGAAATTGACCAATGTTTTCTTCCCCTTCTAAAAGTAAATTTGGACCAAAAGCAGAATTGGATTTAGCTGTTTTGTGCACTTGCTCCAGTATTGAAGTCAATTTCCCAAGGATTTCCACAGCAGTATCATTTTGTGTAGAGACATTGGTAGTGCTTATTGTATTTAACTGCTCAACTCCCAGTTCTCCAATAGTCCTTGTACTCTTGAGTGGAGGAGATCCGTCTGCACATTATATATAAAATATATATAAATATATATATATATATATATATATATATATATATATACACACACACACACACACATAAATATAGAAGCCTGCGTAATGTCCGCCAAGGAAACAAAATTATTTCATTAAGACTGAAGAGCCAGATCAAACCTGTCCACACAGTGCCCCCAGCATTAAGATAATAGAGTTCATTGAAAAGAGTAACTGGATACCTGAAAATTTAGTTCGAGTTCAATAAATGTTTATTAATTATTCTTGCTAATTATTACTGGAGCCAGCACAAATACAGACAAGCAGACTCACCATTCTGGAAATCGCTTGTCTTCAAGTATAGGTCTCTGCCATGCTTCAATCTGGGACTCCCAGTGCTTTTGGTCTGCACCAAAACAAATCATCAAGTGTAGAGGGATGTGAGAAACCGAAAACAAAGCATGACATTCAATTTTATTACTTTTTATCAGGTCTAGAAATCCTGATTCATTATGATTTTAGTAACTTCGGTAATTTTACCTCTTATAGCATCATGTGCAATATCTGCCGCTGCATTGCCAGAAGTGCCATAGAACTTTGTATAGCGCCTAAAAACATCATAAGAGACTTGGGAGTAAAATAAAAGCTAAACATGATCATCATCAAAGATATTGTAAGGGTTCCACACTGACCGGTGATATGTCCTTCCTCTAAAGAATTTAGCTTTAGGGCAATCCCATGATAATGAAAATGTAACAACACGGGTTGACCCTGGTGGCACCTTAACTGAAGCCGCAACTGCAGCTCCTATACAAGATGAAGGCTTTGATGGAGATGAAGTCTCAGGACAGTCAAGGTTATCAAAGGATCCATGCTAAATCAAGGAAACAAGAGAGTAGAAAAAATGCACATGCAATCAGAACACAGAGCTCAACCAATAACAGGATATTAAGAAGGAAAAAAAAAAGCCAACATAAGCTACAGTCTCCATCCATAAGCAGTTTTACTTATCAAAGGAAATGATAGGAGTCAACAAAAGATGCAACATGCAAGGAATACCATAGTTTCATGAAATGAAGCACTTCAGAGGTAGGAGTGCAATTGTAAAATGGTGAAATCATGACATGCTAAAGGCTAAACTAAAGTTGAGGGCAGCAAGGGATTTTTTTTACCTAATTTAAGAGGAAGTGTTAAGCAAGTGAATGTATGCACAGTTTCACCAGCATCATATCAAAGGATAATCTTAATAGTTTATGCAGAAGCTTTGAGTGCCTTTGACCACAAAATATTCATTTCACATAACAACTTCGTCTATCAGGCTAAGTGTATCATGTGTGATAATCTTAATGGTATTTATTTTAATAAGGAATTTTTTTGAGAGGATCTCCATGACATAGTGCAAAGCATACCAATGAATGTATAGGAAGTGATTTGAATAGGCATGTAAGGGTAATGTCGCAGTGGCTACGAAAATGTCCATGGAGGTTTTGGCCCATAGAACTAGGAATGCAAACGCGCAGTCAATTTTGAATTTTGCACTAGCATACGATTAGTTGATTGAAAATACATTGTTTCAGAAGAAAGATAGTCACTTGATGAGTATTAAGGTCATAAGGATAAGGATAAAAACATTCTAATTCAGAACTAGAACATCAAGGATCGAAAGAGAATGTATTTTGTGAGTTATTTAATGGAAACCAAGAAAATGTTGTACGAGATTTTATGCTAAAAATACAAAAAATATAGGTGGAGGTGCTTTGAAGAAAATGATGCTAAAGAAAGCGATTGGGCTAGAGCCTAGATGGTATACTTATTGAAGTATGGAGGTGCCTATGGACAAACAAAGTAACTTGGCTAACGAAACTTGGAGGGTAAGGAAGATAGAATGTGGGAGCTTGGAAGACTTGAAGAGGGTAAGGAACACTAAACTTGGAGGACAGGAGTTGAAAATAATATGAAGGATCTAGACTTACAATTGCGATGGTGGAAAATCGAAATGAATGAAGAAAAATACATGTGAAAGACCATTGGAACAAATATATTAGTTCATGTAGTCAGCCCCAATATTTTGGTATTAAGGCTCTGGCATTGTTGTAATTTTTGTCAAGCCCAAACTTATGCTAAAAACCTTAAAATTACAACTACATTAGCAAAACAGAAGCATAAAATACCAAGCTTTTAAGCTAATTCAATTCCAAAAATGATGTTGATACATACACTAAAAAAAGGGTGAAAATCGTAAAATACTCCTATAAGATGACTTCTTTCAAAATACTTCACACTCATTAAAGAAGAATCAATGATTTCATGGAAGTAGCAACTAGAAACTAACACTCCATTTCCACATAAAAATATAGGATATATGAGAAGCATACACAGAAAAAGAAAACAAAAAAAAAAAATTTAAGCAGATATTTATGATAAGGGTGAGATCCAATAAATTTAGATTTTCAGGTATTGAAGCAAATAATCATAGTGGGCTATGTTATACATTTCCACAACAATGAAGTGTTTTTGTATGCCAAAAAGAACATATTTCAAAATAAGAGAAGGTTCAAGACACTAACCTGTTTCACCTCTTGCCACATGTCCTCTGCAGTAATACCTTCAGAATCTCCAGAAATAACAAAGCACAGACACTCTGAGATGTGAACCCCATCTTTGTTCTCTGCTGCAATAGCAAAGGAAACAGGGGGACGTCCATCTGCTGTTCTGTGTGTCACACAAACATTTTAAAAAAAATTATAGAAGTTATACAGCAAACAAGAAAAAATATATGCCATATTAAAAAAACTGATAATATGCCCACTACATCCATTCCCATTTGAGTGCCTTAAATTCAGTGCACAAACTAATGACTCAATAGTTACTACTTTGTTACATGGATGTTGAGAAGTGACATAAAATTACTTCAGTATTTTGAAAGAACAAGTGATGATACACTGATATTCTAAGAATTAAAATAAAATGGAACAATTAGAGAATTGAATTGAAGATTCTGATTTCACATTCGATTAAAATTATCTCATTTCTTATTTGTCGCCACCTTTTTACTGTGTCGCTGCCTTTTTTCATAAAATTTCCAAATTTGCCCCTCCCTCCAAAAAACCTATAATTTTTTCAATTCATCAAATGCAAAGCTTGTTCAACGTAAACGCAAATCATATAAATATTTGGATTTTTCGTCGTAAATTTTGTAAAAAAAATAACTAAAAATGTAGTCACCCTTTTCCAAAAAAAAATATTTTTAGAAATTTTTAAACTTTTTTATTTTCAGTGGCATATTAATTAATTCATATTATTTACATCGTTAAATATTTTTTATTTTCAATGTGCGAGCGCCTTCGGAGATAAAATTAGTTATCATTAGATTTAAGAAAACTTTCTAAATTTTACATAAAATTACTTATCTCGACAGTTGACATTTTCGATGTTGAATTCGTCTTTCATATTGCATTGATACACAAATAATTAGTTGAGATTGAATTGAGAAAGCTTAGTATGGAGAGAAATTAGATAGATAAAGTTCAAGGGCCAAAAAAATAAAAAGAAAGTGTCGATGCAATAAAAAGGTGGCGACATATATAATACCCAGAATTATTATTTCAAGAATCGAGAAAAGAAGGAATTGCCTTTACATTTTTGGTACCTTCAGTAGTTAATTTAGGATCGTAAGGTAAAATTGAGGGTCATGGTCAGACATTTTAAAATCACAGGTTGAGATACAATTAACCATTTTACCGAAGATAGATAACTTCAAGTGATTATAAAAAAGCTTCTTTTTGTTCCAACTACACTTGTATCTATAGAAGATCCACTCACCTATGATGTAAAACTACACCACGAATGCCATCCTTCATCCTGATATTATATATGGCCTTGTATGTCAGAATAAAATATTAGCAATGTCAACATAGAAATGAAAGGATATGAAAAATGAACTTATGTGACAGGAGTATGTGCTGAAACCACTTGATATGCCCTTACGTGATCTTTGAGTTGTAGTGATTACCAGTAGATCCAGAATTTCCACCCACAGAATTCTGAAAGTATCTCAAAACTGTCATTTTGGCATTCCGTAAAAAAATCACAAACAACTTCATACGACTATAATATCAAAATGAAAAGTAACTGCCTAACGCACCGCCCATGTGAAAAGCAAGCTCACATCTGCAGCTGTATTTCCAAAGTTTGATAGCTGAAGAAAATAACAAGTTACTAGATGAAAAAACTGCTCAATCAAAGTATTGTGAAGCTGTACTTGGAGAAATTGTAGAAACTCTTAGTGTTACCGTGAAAGTAAATACTGCAACAGGATAGCTGCTCTCCTTGTAATTGTGGGGAATAATCGGTGAAAGCTGACGACAAACGATACTAAGAGCTGGATCAGGTTCACCTACAATTGAAGACCATAGATAAAACCATTGCAACTGCAAGATTCCTGTCAAGCTACAAATGTGAGAATCCAGCATCTGCTATTACCATCATATACAGTCCACGACCTTGGGTAGAGGGCATAATAAGAAGAGTTGCTTCCTTTTAAATTCCAATCCCAAGTTCCAATGCCTTTTGCAGTAGTTTCCCTGTCTCAACCCAGAACATAAGTGAACTTAAATCCCATCGACAGCATCAATATTATGCACTTCATGCCCACAAAATTCAATAGCATCTTTTTGCATCTCAATGAAAATAGTAAAGATCAGGAAAATAACCGTACTTGAGCATCTCAGGATTTTGTGGACACAGTACAGAAGAATACTTTTCACCATTTGGACGTGAGACAAAAACCTAGCAGAAGAGTAAGTTATTTTATTACAGTCCAACCAACCAAGAAAAGCTATTGCTTAAAGAAGTCCTCAAGCACATCTAACTATTGTCAAACAGTACAACTTAAATACATAAAATAAGAAATGTGAAGTCAGGGTAAGCAGCTACTAGCTAGACAATAACTCAATGAGTCTTTGAATGACAAAGTGATTAGTTAAGTCCAAGAGGGGACCAAGAGAACTAGAGCACTCATAGCAACAAAGCCTAGCAGGTCACCTGTTTATTGGGACATGATAGTATATCCCATTATTCTTTCAAAGAAAAGAAATAAAAAGTGTGGAAATTTCGCTGTTCAGTATTAAATCAGTATCACAATTCAGTAGCTCTAACGCTTTATTTTCTCTTTCTTAATACAAATTTGAAAGACATATCTTATACCATAAACATATATAAGAAAATCCTAATCCAAATAGGCAGCTCAAAAGTATTAAATCAGTATCACAAATCTGCGTGTTTCACCGGAATCAGGCAAACTAATGTGATACTTACTGAAAATTGGTTTGCCAAAATAGGTTTATCTTCACATGTTCCAGGAAAAATTTGCCAGCGCTGAAACTCGCCTTTGTAACTTCTCCCTATGCTTCCTGCTCTAAGTATTGATTCAAAGGAAGGGGAAAAAAATATTTAAGGTGGATGGCTGTAAAATCAAAGTGATAAATTGGCATTCCAATATCAACATAGAAAAGAGGTTAACACATTAAAAATACCTCATCCCCAGGGGAAAAGGCATAATAAATAATTATGTCACATATCAGAAAATTGGAACTTCATAGCTAAACATAATGAATGATTATGTCACATCAGAAAATTGGAACTTCAGAATAGAGAAAACACATTAAAAATCCCTCTCCCCAGGGAAAAAAACATAATGAATGATTATGTCACATCAGAAAATTGGAACTTCAGAATAGAGAAAACATATTAAAAATCCCCTCCCCAGGGAAAAAAAAACTGAATAAATAATTTTGTCACGTATCAGAAAATTGAAACTTCATAGCTAAACCAATACATAAGCCTCAAGAATAGGCAACACCATATATAAAACGTAAACTAATGTAAAAACTTTGTTAGCGTTTAATTAAAAGAAAAACTAATAAAGAAAGATACCCAATTCCTCCAAGAGGAACTCCATGGTCAGATGTGACAAAACGCTTGAAGAAAGGATCAATAGTTGCCCCCTGAGGATTGAATATCCAGTAAAATGACTGACAAACTGGTCATAGTAACACAAAATTATCAATCTATACTTGATATTTTCATTGTAAACAACATTACCCTTCCTTTGCTAGTTTCTTCTCGGACATGGCGCCACAGGCGATAACCTACAGGGGCCTATCATAAGCAAAGACATGATGATGAAATTAGCAAATCATAAAGCACTTATTTCGTACAGTGATCATATCCCATAAGTAAACAACAACAATGTAATAAGTATTTATCCCAAATAAGATATCAACTACATGAATCAAAATAGATCAACGTGGGAAATTATCACATACAAAAATTATACTATATATAACCTTACCTAAAACTTATACTAATCTACAACTAAGAAAATCAATTTTAATCATCAACATATATTCTACTCCTCCATACACTCTTATCTATTTCCATATGCTCATACAAATTCCAAATTTTCATTCCAATCATCACTCATGGCATCTCTACTTACATCATCCTAATCTAATAGTCACCTTTACTTTTACCACATTATGTTGAACCAAAAATTTGTAGAGAAAAATGTTAAAAGAAAGAAAAGAGGATATACATTCTAGCAAAATGGCTTGAAATTTAAATATTTTGAGTTACAAGTAAAATCTTTCGGAAATGAAATTTTGTAATTTATGTTGTGACCTACACTGTCCTATTTTAGTACAAAGTCCACACTAGTACAATTTGTAAAGTTCAAAAATTGCAACGATAGGGTGTGAAGATCCCCAGACTCAAACTCCAATCTTATGAATATTTCCACTAACTCTTATCCACTTTTATATTATTTAGACTCATACAAGACTCTCTTAAGTTTTACACTTTATCCCAAGACTATTCTTAGTTTTAGACTTGATCCAAAAAAATTGTTGTTGGAAGCAAAATATAAATATGACATCATCCCACATCAAGAGTCTTAAAGTGAATCTTCATCTTTCAAGACTCGACATTTTTTTAATTTATTATTCCTAGTCTTGGATAAAGACTCTATTACAAGACTATCTCCAAGTCTAGCTTTATTCTTGTCCTAAGTAATATAGGAGCAGCCGAACAAACTAGCCGAAGAAAAGTCAATCCAATGCATAATAACATTGAAAGCACTGCTCTAACACTAGGCTAAAATTTCAAAGAAGGCATTCTTGCCACAGTCTCAAGTTTTTTCTGCCCAAACTTTGCTTGTTGAACGAATGTAAAGAGCATGAATATCTAATCTAATCAGAATAAACAATTTAATTCAGATGACAATCTTATACACTTCAAACCATAGTGCAGGAACAAGGCAGCGTCACCAAATCATGGCCGTATTATAAAGTTTTTAAGTTTACCGCAACCAATGAATAGGCCGCATTGACCGCGAATATCTGCCCAAACCATATCTTTGTACTATGGACTCCAAACACATAACAACATCCCATATTAGAATATAGTATTCGTAGTGATCAAACCATAACTCACCATATATAGGAAACTAATTAAAGAGCCTACGATCAAAAACTAAAGCAAGAACCCACCAACAAAAATTCGACCACCAAGTATTTGAGAATTGAGATCAGATGATAGTAGTTCACTAGTTATGTTAAGCATTATCAATTAAAAATTTACATGAAAATCAGGATGTGTTGAGAAATTTCAACCAAAATAGAAAACGCCCACATCACATCACAATTAATAACAAAAGACAAAAAAAAAAACACACCAATTGAACAAATTCTCGAACACTGACACCAAACTGTGAAGGAACTTTGTTTTCATCATCAAGCTTCCGCTGCCAGCTTGGTTTGACAGGATTCCCTGGATCAACCATCATCTACACACAAAAAAGGGTATCAATAGATACAAAAACAGAAACTGCAACCCATTGATCAACTTCCTTCCTATTCTACAATAATAATTAAACTATTAGGGTATTTCATCAAAATAATCTAAATCAGAAACTTCCAACGGAAGTAATAATCATTATATGTTAGTTCTACTTGTTGAAATTTTACATTCCAATTTGTTACTGGTCACTTTTTTGGTTATTTGAGAATATTGATTGATGAATGAAAGAAAAAAAAACCTAAATTTCAATGGAGTCGTAGGATCAATTGAGAGATGAAGCGTTGATAAATGGAAGATGAAAAGTAAAAGTTTTCATGAAAATGCCGATGCCATTGCCGGAGAACTTAATTATTAGAGTTTACGACTAATCGCCGGGATTTCTTTATTATTCTCACCGAATCTTGATTTATTCAAACAAAACATTCCTAATCAATAACCGTGATTTGTGAATCACCGACAACGGAGGTAAAAGTTTTTAGGAATATTTTTTTAATATTCTTTTCGACATTTTATTTTAATTTATCTTTTTTTGAAAAAATAAAATTTGCTATAGCAAGTCATTAGGTCACCGGTTTACTCTAGGTTAATGCCTCTCAAAGTTGGGATTATTCATAGTTAATCAGTTGGTGGGATTATTGTAGGAAAATCTTAAATGGTCTGGATTATTCTAGGTTATTTTTCCATATATTAAAAAAGATAAATTAAAATAACAAATTTTTCATCCTATTACATCCTACCAAACAAGGGTGATTTATTAACCTCACAAATAATCGTTATTTACCTAGTCTTTCTCTCAATCTAATGGGTAATTTATGGGGTAATACTCCAACGACCTGTTTGGTTAATGGTATTAAATAGCAATAATGAGAATGATTTTTATAGAGTACAATTTATCAAAAGTTTTGTATCGTTTCATAGTGATGAAACTTTGATCACTAAAGAAATATTTTGTTTACAAATTTTTATTACCACCTACACCTGTTTGGTAAGTAGTAATAAATGGTGGAAATGAGAATGAAAAATTAGTGTAATTTTGGTTGAAAAATCGTTTGGCTACCTTATTGGACATGATTGTTCAACTTCGATCATCATATTTTCTTTATAAAATTTAATGGAAATTTGTAAACAAAAAATATTTTTTTTTCATCAAAGTTTTATTACTATGGGAATGATATGGAACTTTTGATGAAATTTTATACTATAAATCATTCTCATTACCATTATTTAGTACCACTAATCAAACGAACCGCTAATATCATCTCTCTCAATGATAATGTATTTGAATGAATTTTACGAATAATATGGTATTATTGAAGTTGCACAAGCATGGCTATCAAGGTAGCAAAAGATTTTTCAACTAAAATTATGCTTGTTTGCATTATTTTTATTATCACCTACCAAACGAGTTGTAATAATAATACCGAATATTAGATTACAAATGATTAAACATTATAAGTGTTAAATAAACAAAAACAAACAGATAAATAGAAGACTACAAGTATAATAATACCAAATATTAAATTACATAGAATCATATATTATTATACACTAGGATAGAAACCCGTGCAATGCACGGATTTTTTAATACGTTGATATTTTAGTGAAATTTTATACGAATGAAAATGTTAAATGAAGTTGCGTGATAAATTATTTACTTACACACATTGTAATTAAAAAAAATTAAATATAAAAAACACAAAATAGGTTGTTAATAAAGAGTTTATAAGTTTTGAAACACCTCTTTATATACTACATTCTCCATACGATGACATAAAAAAATCCTGTCGTTTTAAATTTGTAGAAATTTTGTCTCAGTTGTCAAAATCCCTGGTCATAAATAAACACTATACTATTATTGCCATAAATAAAAAATTTACTGGTTAAAACCCCTGATCTCATTTTTATTATTGTCATATAATTGCTATACTAAACATTAAAAATCTCTGGTCAAGTTTATTCCTGCCGTATTTAGGAAAAGATTTCTGGTCATATAATAATTATACTAAACATTAAAACCCCTTGGTCGTAAATAATCCCGTTGTATTTAAAAATCCTTGGCCATAAATACTCATGCCAAAAATACTGGCCAATAAAAAAATTACACTTATCACTCTTATATTCACTTGACTTTTCCATCACTTTACATTAAAATTAATATAGTATATATGATTTATTTATTAAAAATATGCTAGTAGTGATTATTCTTTGTATTGTTTAATGATTAATTTATTTATTTATTCATAGTCAATGATATCAACTTACCAACTACTCCTTTAGATCTTATTTCATCTTTTTCTTTTTATTTGAAATGCGGAAGAAAAAAGAGTAGTAAAGTATTGAGATTTTATTGTGTGTAATTATTTGTAAGTTTAGATTTTCTGTCTTTGAAGATTTTTCTCGAGTCGATAAATTTTTTAGTCGTATTTTTCTTTATGGGTGAGCTATCGTCGTTCTTACCTCCTATACCCTGAGCATAGTTTTATATCAGCGGAATACACTGGGTATGATGATGATGAATTATTGTTCATTGAGAGTAATACATATGTTTTTTGAAAATTATAAATTACAATTATTGAACACACAAAAAAACATATTTTAACATATTAAGATGGTTAGGTACATATAAAAGGTGAAATCATGTTACTTGTGGATAAAATTGTAATGATATGATTTCTTTTTAGTAAAATGTATTAAGCAAATGAAATTATTATGGTAAAAAAAAGTACATTTCTTTAATATACGAGTAGTATATCATAATAAGTTATTTTTATTTTATGTCTTAAAATATTATATTTTTGAATTTAAAAGTTATATAAGATTTCCAATTAAAGTTCTTAGAATATATATATTTGTTTTTTTTATGTGAAGTATTTGCTAATTAATAAAATTACTTCATTAGAATTTTAATTTCTAAAATATTTCATCAAGAAACATAAGATACATAATAATCAAAATTACTTTAAGAATGACCAAGAATCAATATGATAATATTCTTAGAAGAGTACCTAGATTACCTTACAAAAGTATAAAAAATATAATTAATGCTTATATTAACAACCTAATTTTTTCCATTAAAAAGCAATATATGAATTCTAAAATCCTTTTTCTATTTTATAAAAAATATTATTATAATTTTATACTGATAACATGTATTAATTTAAAATCAATATCTATATATTTTTATACTAACAAACTCAATAGCACGAGTTTCTATAACTAATTAAACAAAGTGATACCTACTTTATATATATATATTTACAAAATATTTTAGAAAAATGATTCTGAATAATCTCACTCATTGTCCACCTACTATATAAAATCCCCAATATTGATTATTTCTAAATAATCTAACAATTGTATATTTTTTCTATCCCTTTTTGTAACATTTAACCGGCTATTGTAGTTTTCCTAAATTCAAACACCAAGAGGAGTAAGGTTAGACCAACGATTTAAGGAAGAAGCATAAGAAGGGAAAAAAAGCGAGTGTATCTTTAATTAAAATGAGTATCTACAGTAGCTGATTAAAAATGTAACAAAAAATACTATCAACAAAAAAATACAAAAGTTAATTCATTTAGAAATCATAAATAGTAGAAATTATTCACAAGATTAACATAATCTGAGATTATTCAATACATTTTTTCTAAATGTATTTACACGTATTTTTTTTGTTATGTATCTTTAGTTATTTGATTACTATGCATGATTAACGTGGGTGTAAGTTGCAGGTACAAGTGTTCAAAACAGACCCGATGATCCGATAGACACCCAGCTTTATAACCGAATCCGATTTGACCCGACTTAAAAATGTATCTACAATTATGTAAAAACCAATGTGAACACAAAAACCGATTTTGAATCGACCCGAAATCAACCCGATGACCCGAATGAACACCTCTAGTTGCAGGACCCTCTCTTTGAGGTATGGGTATGAGCGGTCGTCAATCTTCTTCCCCAGACTCTGAACATAATTTGTCTATGAACAGAAAACACCAGATATGATTTTTTTTTTTTTTCAAATAATACTTCATTTTCCATCGTAGGAGTATATTAATACGTTTACGTATACGAGTGGGTTTAAGATACCAATACAAATACAGGCCAATTATACGTATATTAGCTGGTAATAGTACTACTTACTCGTACTAAATCATAAATGAGGAACAGCAAGAAGTACTCCTTCTTGTTCATCACAATATGAGCAGATTTCCCTTGTAATCACAGAATTTTCATTCTCATTCAAAATCAAACCAAAATTACTCTATCATATACTACAATTTAACCTAATTTACAAGCTCCTACATTCTTGATTCTTCCCTTTCTCTCTCTGGATTTTCAGGAATCACAAGTGAAAATGGGCAAGAGGAAGAACAATAAAGAAAATGATTCAGAAAGAGGACGTTTCGGAGGACTGGTGTTTCGTCTGTAAAGATGGCGGAGATCTTCTTCTTTGTGAACACAGGTGTATTATGCTGCCTTTTCTTGTTCTAAATTGATTGTTGTTTTCGATTCTGTTGATTAATGTGCATGTCATTTGTTTGCTGAATTTCATTGTTTTTAG